>JBBGZY010003387.1:0-143148 GCA_037952925.1 Lithobates clamitans | reverse complement strand
AGATTGGCACTCCTGATACTCCTCAAGCGTCACCCCCACTTCCCTGCTGGGTCCCTAGATTGGCACTCCTGATACTTCTCAAGCGTCACCCCCACTTCCCTGCTGGGTCCCTAGATTGGCACTCCTGATACTTCTCAAGCGTCACCCCCACTTCCCTGCTGGGTCCCTAGATTGGCACTCCTGATACTTCTCAAGCGTCACCCCCAGTTCCCTGCTGGGTCCCTAGATTGGCACTCCTGATACTCCTCAAGCGTCACCCCCACTTCCCTGCTGGGTCCCTAGATTGGCACTTCTGATACTCCTCAAGCATCACCCCCACTTCCCTGCTGGGTCCCTTAGATTGGCACTCCTGATACTCCTCAAGCATCACCCCCACTTCCCTGCTGGGTCCCTAGATTGGCACTCCTGATACTTCTCAAGCATCACCCCCACTTCCCTGCTGGGTCCCTAGATTGGCACTCCTGAAACTTCTCAAGCGTCACCCCCACTTCCCTGCTGGGTCCCTAGATTGGCACTCCTGATACTTCTCAAGCGTCACCCCCAGTTCCCTGCTGGGTCCCTAGATTGGCACTCCTGATACTCCTCAAGCGTCACCCCCACTTCCCTGCTGGGTCCCTAGATTGGCACTCCTGATACTTCTCAAGCGTCACCCCCACTTCCCTGCTGGGTCCCTAGATTGGCACTCCTGATACTCCTCAAGCATCACCCCCACTTCCCTGCTGGGTCCCCAGATTGGCACTCCTGATACTTCTCCAGCGTCACCCCCACTTCCCTGCTGGGTCCCTAGATTGGCACTCCTGATACTTCTCAAGCGTCACCCCCACTTCCCTGCTGGGTCCCCACATTGGCACCCCTGATACTTCTCAAGCGTCACCCCCACTTCCCTGCTGGGTCCCTAGATTGGTACTCCTGATACTTCTCAAGCGTCACCCCCACTTCCCTGCTTGGTCCCTAGATTGGCACCCCTGATACTCCTCAAGCGTCACCCCCACTTCCCTGCTGGGTCCCCACATTGGCACCCCTGATACTTCTCAAGCGTCACCCCCACTTCCCTGCTGGGTCCCTAGATTGGCACTCCTGATACTCCTCAAGCGTCACCCCCACTTCCCTGCTGGGTCCCTAGATTGGCACTCCTGATACTTCTCAAGCGTCACCCCCACTTCCCTGCTGGGTCCCTAGATTGGCACTCCTGATACTTCTCAAGCGTCACCCCCACTTCCCTGCTGGGTCCCTAGATTGGCACTCCTGATACTTCTCAAGCGTCACCCCCAGTTCCCTGCTGGGTCCCTAGATTGGCACTCCTGATACTCCTCAAGCGTCACCCCCACTTCCCTGCTGGGTCCCTAGATTGGCACTTCTGATACTTCTCAAGCGTCACCCCCACTTTCCTGCTGGGTCCCTAGATTGGCACTCCTGATACTTCTCAAGCGTCACCCCCACTTCCCTGCTGGGTCCCTAGATTGGCACTCCTGATATTCCTCAAGCGTCACCCCCACTTCCCTGCTGGGTCCTTAGATTGGCACTCCTGATACTCCTCAAGCATCACCCCCACTTCCCTGCTGGGTCCCTAGATTGGCACTCCTGATACTTCTCAAGCGTCACCCCCACTTCCCTGCTGGGTCCCTAGATTGGCACTCCTGATACTTCTCAAGCGTCACCCCCACTTCCCTGCTGGGTCCCTAGATTGGCACTCCTGATAATTCTCAAGCATCACCCCCACTTCCCTGCTGGGTCCCTAGATTGGCACTCCTGATACTTCTCAAGCGTCACCCCCACTTCCCTACTGGGTCTCTAGATTGGCACTCCTGATACTTCTCAAGCGTCACCCCCACTTCCCTGCTGGGTCCCTAGATTGGCACTCCTGATAATTCTCAAGCATCACCCCCACTTCCCTGCTGGGTCTCTAGATTGGCACTCCTGATACTTCTCAAGCGTCACCCCCACTTCCCTACTGGGTCTCTAGATTGGCACTCCTGATACTTCTCAAGCGTCACCCCCACTTCCCTGCTGGGTCCCCAGATTGGCACTCCTGATACTTCTCAAGCGTCACCCCCACTTCCCTGCTGGGTCCCTAGATTGGCACTCCTGATACTCCTCAAGCATCACCCCCACTTCCCTGCTGGGTCCCTAGATTGGCACTCCTGATAATTCTCAAGCATCACCCCCACTTCCCTGCTGGGTCCCTAGATTGGCACTCCTGATACTCCTCAAGCGTCACCCCCACTTCCCTGCTGGGTCCCCAGATTGGCACTCCTGATACTTCTCAAGCGTCACCCCCACTTCCCTGCTGGGTCCCTAGATTGGCACTCCTGATACTTCTCAAGCGTCACCCCCACTTCCCTGCTGGGTCCCTAGATTGGCACCCCTGATACTTCTCAAGCGTCACCCCCACTTCCCTGCTGGGTCCCTAGATTGGCACCCCTGATACTTCTCAAGCGTCACCCCCACTTCCCTGCTGGGTCCCTAGATTGGCACTCCTGATACTCCTCAAGCGTCACCCCCACTTCCCTGCTGGGTCTCTAGATTGGCACTCCTGATACTTCTCAAGCGTCACCCCCACTTCCCTACTGGGTCCCTAGATTGGCACTCCTGATACTTCTCAAGCGTCACCCCCACTTCCCTGCTGGGTCCCTAGATTGGCACTCCTGATACTTCTCAAGCATCACCCCCACTTCCCTGCTGGGTCCCCAGATTGGCACTCCTGATACTTCTCAAGCGTCACCCCCACTTCCCTGCTGGGTCCCTAGATTGGCACTCCTGATACTCCTCAAGCGTCACCCCCACTTCCCTGCTGGGTCCCTAGATTGGCACTCCTGATACTCCTCAAGCGTCACCCCCACTTACCTGCTGGGTCCCTAGATTGGCACTCCTGATACTTCTCAAGCGTCACCCCCACTTCCCTGCTGGGTCCCTAGATTGGCACCCCTGATACTTCTCAAGCATCACCCCCACTTCCCTGCTGGGTCCCTAGATTGGCACTCCTGATACTCCTCAAGCGTCACCCCCCACTTCCCTGCTGGGTCCCCAGATTGGCACTCCTGATACTTCTCAAGCGTCACCCCCACTTCCCTGCTGGGTCCCTAGATTGGCACTCCTGATACTTCTCAAGCATCACCCCCACTTCCCTGCTGGGTCCCTAGATTGGCACTCCTGATACTTCTCAAGCGTCACCCCCACTTCCCTACTGGGTCTCTAGATTGGCACTCCTGATACTTCTCAAGCGTCACCCCCACTTCCCTGCTGGGTCCCTAGATTGGCACTCCTGATAATTCTCAAGCATCACCCCCACTTCCCTGCTGGGTCTCTAGATTGGCACTCCTGATACTTCTCAAGCGTCACCCCCACTTCCCTACTGGGTCTCTAGATTGGCACTCCTGATACTTCTCAAGCGTCACCCCCACTTCCCTGCTGGGTCCCCAGATTGGCACTCCTGATACTTCTCAAGCGTCACCCCCACTTCCCTGCTGGGTCCCTAGATTGGCACTCCTGATACTCCTCAAGCGTCACCCCCACTTCCCTGCTGGGTCCCTAGATTGGCACTCCTGATAATTCTCAAGCATCACCCCCACTTCCCTGCTGGGTCCCTAGATTGGCACTCCTGATACTCCTCAAGCGTCACCCCCACTTCCCTGCTGGGTCCCCAGATTGGCACTCCTGATACTTCTCAAGCGTCACCCCCACTTCCCTGCTGGGTCCCTAGATTGGCACTCCTGATACTTCTCAAGCGTCACCCCCACTTCCCTGCTGGGTCCCTAGATTGGCACCCCTGATACTTCTCAAGCGTCACCCCCACTTCCCTGCTGGGTCCCTAGATTGGCACCCCTGATACTTCTCAAGCGTCACCCCCACTTCCCTGCTGGGTCCCTAGATTGGCACTCCTGATACTCCTCAAGCGTCACCCCCACTTCCCTGCTGGGTCTCTAGATTGGCACTCCTGATACTTCTCAAGCGTCACCCCCACTTCCCTACTGGGTCCCTAGATTGGCACTCCTGATACTTCTCAAGCGTCACCCCCACTTCCCTGCTGGGTCCCTAGATTGGCACTCCTGATACTTCTCAAGCATCACCCCCACTTCCCTGCTGGGTCCCCAGATTGGCACTCCTGATACTTCTCAAGCGTCACCCCCACTTCCCTGCTGGGTCCCTAGATTGGCACTCCTGATACTCCTCAAGCGTCACCCCCACTTCCCTGCTGGGTCCCTAGATTGGCACTCCTGATACTCCTCAAGCGTCACCCCCACTTACCTGCTGGGTCCCTAGATTGGCACTCCTGATACTTCTCAAGCGTCACCCCCACTTCCCTGCTGGGTCCCTAGATTGGCACCCCTGATACTTCTCAAGCATCACCCCCACTTCCCTGCTGGGTCCCTAGATTGGCACTCCTGATACTCCTCAAGCGTCACCCCCCACTTCCCTGCTGGGTCCCCAGATTGGCACTCCTGATACTTCTCAAGCGTCACCCCCACTTCCATGCTGGGTCCCTAGATTGGCACTCCTGATACTCCTCAAGCGTCACCCCCCACTTCCCTGCTGGGTCCCCAGATTGGCACTCCTGATACTTCTCAAGCGTCACCCCCACTTCCCTGCTGGGTCTCTAGATTGGCACTCCTGATACTTCTCAAGCGTCACCCCCACTTCCCTGTTGGGTCTCTAGATTGGCACTCCTGATACTCCTCAAGCATCACCCCCACTTCCCTGCTGGGTCCCTAGATTGGCACTCCTGATACTCCTCAAGCGTCACCCCCCACTTACCTGCTGGGTCCCCAGATTGGCACTCCTGATACTTCTCAAGCGTCACCCCCACTTCCATGCTGGGTCCCTAGATTGGCACTCCTGATACTCCTCAAGCGTCACCCCCCACTTCCCTGCTGGGTCCCCAGATTGGCACTCCTGATACTTCTCAAGCGTCACCCCCACTTCCCTGCTGGGTCCCTAGATTGGCACTCCTGATACTTCTCAAGCGTCACCCCCACTTCCCTGCTGGGTCCCTAGATTGGCACTCCTGATACTTCTCAAGCGTCACCCCCACTTCCCTGCTGGGTCCCTAGATTGGCACTCCTGATACTTCTCAAGCGTCACCCCCACTTCCCTGCTGGGTCCCCAGATTGGCACTCCTGATACTTCTCAAGCGTCACCCCCACTTCCCTGCTGGGTCCCTAGATTGGCACTCCTTATACTTCTCAAGCGTCACCCCCACTTCCCTGCTGGGTTCCTAGATTGGCACTCCTGATATTCCTCAAGCGTCACCCCCACTTCCCTGCAGGGTCCCCAGATTGGCACTCCTGATACTTCTCAAGCGTCACCCCCACTTCCCTGCTGGGTCCCCAGATTGGCACTCCTGATACTTCTCAAGCGTCACCCCCACTTCCCTGCTGGGTCCCTAGATTGGCACTCCTGATACTTCTCAAGCGTCACCCCCACTTCCCTGCTGGGTCCCTAGATTGGCACTCCTGATACTCCTCAAGCGTCACCCCCACTTCCCTGCTGTGTCCCTAGATTGGCACTCCTGATACTCCTCAAGCGTCACCCCCACTTCCCTGCTGGGTCCCTAGATTGGCACTCCTGATACTCCTCAAGCGTCACCCCCACTTCCCTGCTGGGTCCCTAGATTGGCACTCCTGATACTTCTCAAGCATCACCCTCACTTCCCTGCTGAGTCCCTAGATTGGCACTCCTGATACTTCTCAAGCATCACCCTCACTTCCCTGCTGAGTCCCTAGATTGGCACTCCTGATACTTCTCAAGCATCACCCCCACTTCCCTGCTGGGTCCCTAGATTGGCACTCCTGATACTCCTCAAGCGTCACCCCCACTTCCCTGCTGTGTCCCCAGATTGGCACTCCTGATACTCCTCAAGCGTCACCCCCACTTCCCTGCTGGGTCCCTAGATTGACACCCCTGATACTTCTCAAGTGTCACCCCCACTTCCCTGCTGGGTCCCTAGATTGGCACCCCTGATACTTCTCAAGCGTCACCCCCACTTCCCTGCTGGGTCCCTAGATTGGCACTCCTGATAATTCTCAAGCATCACCCCCACTTCCCTGATGGGTCCCTAGATTGGCACTCCTGATACTTCTCAAGCGTCACCCCCACTTCCCTGCTGGGTCCCTAGATTGGCACCCCTGATACTCCTCAAGCGTCACCCCCACTTCCCTGCTGGGTCCCTAGATTGGCACCCCTGATACTTCTCAAGTGTCACCCCCACTTCCCTGCTTGGTCCCTAGATTGGCACCCCTGATACTTCTCAAGCATCACCCCCACTTCCCTGCTGGGTCCCTAGATTGGCACTCCTGATACTTCTCAAGCGTCACCCCCACTTCCCTGCTGGGTCCCTAGATTGGCACTCCTGATACTCCTCAAGCGTCACCCCCACTTCCCTGCTGGGTCCCTAGATTGGCACTCCTGATACTCCTCAAGCGTCACCCCACTTCCCTGCTGGGTCCCTAGATTGGCACTCCTGATACTTCTCAAGCGTCACCCCCACTTCTCTGCTGGGTCCCTAGATTGGCACTTCTGATACTTCTCAAGCGTCACCCCCACTTCCCTGCTGGGTCCCTAGATTGGCACCCCTGATACTTCTCAAGCGTCACCCCCACTTCCCTGCTGGGTCCCTAGATTGGCACTCCTGATACTTCTCAAGCGTCACCCCCACTTCCCTGCTGGGTCACTAGATTGGCACCCCTGATACTTCTCAAGCGTCACCCCCACTTCCCTGCTGGGTCCCTAGATTGGCACTCCTGATACTTCTCAAGCGTCACCCCCACTTCCCTGCTGGGTCCCTAGATTGGCACTCCTGATACTTCTCAAGCATCACCCCCACTTCCCTGCTGGGTCCCTAGATTGGCACTCCTGATACTTCTCAAGCGTCACCCCCACTTCCCTGCTGGGTCCCTAGATTGGCACTTCTGATACTTCTCAAGCGTCACCCCCACTTCCCTGCTGGGTCCCCAGATTGGCACTCCTGATACTTCTCAAGTGTCACCCCCACTTCCCTGCTGGGTCCCTAGATTGGCACTCCTGATACTTCTCCAGCGTCACCCCCACTTCCCTGCTGGGTCCCTAGATTGGCACTCCTGATACTTCTCAAGCGTCACCCCCACTTCCCTGCTGGGTCCCTAGATTGCCACTTCTGATACTCCTCAAGCGTCACCCCCACTTCCCTGCTGGGTCCCTAGATTGTCACTCCTGATACTTCTCAAGCGTCACCCCCACTTCCCTGCTTGGTCCCTAGATTGGCACTCCTGATACTTCTCAAGCGTCACCCCCACTTCCCTGCTGGGTCCCCAGATTGGCACTCCTGATACTCCTCAAGCGTCACCCCCACTTCCCTGCTGGGTCCCTAGATTGGCACTCCTGATACTTCTCAAGCGTCACCCCCACTTCCCTGCTGTGTCCCCAGATTGGCACTCCTGATACTCCTCAAGCGTCACCCCCACTTCCCTGCTGGGTCCCTAGATTGACACCCCTGATACTTCTCAAGCGTCACCCCCACTTCCCTGCTGGGTCCCTAGATTGGCACCCCTGATACTTCTCAAGTGTCACCCCCACTTCCCTGCTGGGTCCCTAGATTGGCACCCCTGATACTTCTCAAGCATCACCCCCACTTTCCTGCTGGGTCCCTAGATTGGCACTCCTGATACTTCTCAAGCGTCACCCCCACTTCTCTGCTGGGTCCCTAGATTGGCACTCCTGATACTTCTCAAGCGTCACCCCCACTTCCCTGCTGGGTCCCTAGATTGGCACTCCTGATACTTCTCAAGCGTCACCCCCACTTCCCTGCTTGGTCCCTAGATTGGCACTCCTGATACTTCTCAAGCGTCACCCCCACTTCCCTGCTGGGTCCCTAGATTGGCACTCCTGATACTTCTCAAGCGTCACCCCCACTTCCCTGCTGGGTCCCTAGATTGGCACCCCTGATACTTCTCAAGTGTCACCCCCACTTCCCTGCTGGGTCCCTAGATTGGCACCCCTGATACTTCTCAAGCATCACCCCCACTTCCCTGCTGGGTCCCTAGATTGGCACTCCTGATACTCCTCAAGCGTCACCCCCACTTCCCTGCTGGGTCCCTAGATTGGCACTCCTGATACTTCTCAAGCGTCACCCCCACTTCCCTGCTGGGTCCCTAGATTGGCACCCCTGATACTTCTCAAGTGTCACCCCCACTTCCCTGCTGGGTCCCTAGATTGGCACCCCTGATACTTCTCAAGCATCACCCCCACTTCCCTGCTGGGTCCCTAGATTGGCACTCCTGATACTCCTCAAGCGTCACCCCCACTTCCCTGCTGGGTCCCTAGATTGGCACTCCTGATACTTCTCAAGCGTCACCCCCACTTCCCTGCTGGGTCCCTAGATTGGCACCCCTGATACTTCTCAAGCATCACCCCCACTTCCCTGCTGGGTCCCTAGATTGGCACTCCTGATACTTCTCAAGCGTCACCCCCACTTCCCTGCTGGGTCCCTAGATTGGCACTCCTGATACTCCTCAAGCATCACCCCCACTTCTCTGCTGGGTCCCCAGATTGACACCCCTGATACTCCTCAAGCATCACCCCCACTTCCCTGCTGGGTCCCTAGATTGACACCCCTGATACTTCTCAAGCGTCACCCCCACTTCCCTGCTGGGTCCCTAGATTGGCACCCCTGATACTTCTCAAGCATCA
Organism: Lithobates clamitans; assembly: GCA_037952925.1. NCBI lineage: Eukaryota > Metazoa > Chordata > Amphibia > Anura > Ranidae > Lithobates > Lithobates clamitans. The sequence goes on along the minus strand of JBBGZY010003387.1, from coordinate 134,487 downwards.
CCCCCACTTCCCTGCTGGGTCCCTAGATTGGCACTCCTGATACTTCTCAAGCATCATCCCCACTTCCCTGCTGGGTCCCTAGATTGGCACTCCTGATACTCCTCAAGCATCACCCCCACTTCTCTGCTGGGTCCCCAGATTGACACCCCTGATACTCCTCAAGCATCACCCCCACTTCCCTGCTGGGTCCCTAGATTGACACCCCTGATACTTCTCAAGCGTCACCCCCACTTCCCTGCTGGGTCCCTAGATTGGCACTCCTGATACTTCTCAAGCGTCACCCCCACTTCCCTGCTGGGTCCCTAGATTGGCACTCCTGATACTTCTCAAGCGTCACCCCCACTTCCCTGCTGGGTCCCTAGATTGGCACCCCTGATACTTCTCAAGTGTCACCCCCACTTCCCTGCTGGGTCCCTAGATTGGCACTCCTGATACTCCTCAAGCGTCACCCCCACTTCCCTGCTGGGTCCCTAGATTGGCACTCCTGATACTTCTCAAGCGTCACCCCCACTTCCCTACTGGGTCCCTAGATTGGCACCCCTGATACTTCTCAAGCGTCACCCCCACTTCCCTGCTGGGTCCCTAGATTGGCACTCCTGATACTTCTCAAGCGTCACCCCCACTTCCCTGCTGGGTCCCTAGATTGACACCCCTGATACTTCTCAAGCGTCACCCCCACTTCCCTGCTGGGTCCCTAGATTGGCACTCCTGATACTTCTCAAGCATCACCCCCACTTCCCTGCTGGGTCCCTAGATTGGCACCCCTGATACTTCTCAAGCGTCACCCCCACTTCCCTGCTGGGTCCCTAGATTGGCACCCCTGATACTTCTCAAGCGTCACCCCCACTTCCCTGCTGGGTCCCTAGATTGGCACTCCTGATACTTCTCAAGCGTCACCCCCACTTCCCTGCTGGGTCCCTAGATTGGCACTCCTGATATTCCTCAAGCGTCACCCCCACTTCCCTGCTTGGTCCCTAGATTGGCACTCCTGATACTTCTCAAGCGTCACCCCCACTTCCCTGCTGGGTCCCTAGATTGGCACTCCTGATATTCCTCAAGCGTCACCCCCACTTCCCTGCTGGGTCCCTAGATTGGCACTCCTGATACTCCTCAAGCGTCACCCCCACTTCCCTGCTGGGTCCCTAGATTGGCACTCCTGATAATTCTCAAGCATCACCCCCACTTCCCTGCTGGGTCCCTAGATTGGCACCCCTGATACTTCTCAAGCGTCACCCCCACTTCCCTGCTGGGTCCCTAGATTGGCACTCCTGATACTTCTCAAGCGTCACCCCCACTTCCCTGCTGGGTCCCTAGATTGGCACTCCTGATACTTCTCAAGCGTCACCCCCACTTCCCTGCTGGGTCCCTAGATTGGCACCCCTGATACTCCTCAAGCATCACCCCCACTTCCCTGCTGGGTCCCTAGATTGGCACTCCTGATACTTCTCAAGCGTCACCCCCACTTCCCTGCTGGGTCCCTAGATTGGCACCCCTGATACTCCTCAAGCGTCACCCCCACTTCCCTGCTGGGTCCCTAGATTGGCACTCCTGATAATTCTCAAGCATCACCCCCACTTCCCTGCTGGGTCCCTAGATTGGCACCCCTGATACTTCTCAAGCGTCACCCCCACTTCCCTGCTGGGTCCCTAGATTGGCACCCCTGATACTTCTCAAGCGTCACCCCCACTTCCCTGCTGGGTCCCTAGATTGGCACTCCTGATACTTCTCAAGCGTCACCCCCACTTCCCTGCTGGGTCCCTAGATTGGCACTCCTGATATTCCTCAAGCGTCACCCCCACTTCCCTGCTTGGTCCCTAGATTGGCACTCCTGATACTTCTCAAGCGTCACCCCCACTTCCCTGCTGGGTCCCTAGATTGGCATTCCTGATACTCCTCAAGCGTCACCCCCACTTCCCTGCTGGGTCCCTAGATTGGCACTCCTGATAATTCTCAAGCATCACCCCCACTTCCCTGCTGGGTCCCTAGATTGGCACTCCTGATACTTCTCAAGCGTCACCCCCACTTCCCTGCTGGGTCCCTAGATTGGCACTCCTGATACTTCTCAAGCGTCACCCCCACTTCCCTGCTGGGTCCCTAGATTGGCACTCCTGATATTCCTCAAGCGTCACCTCCACTTCCCTGCTGGGTCCTTAGATTGGCACTCCTGATACTCCTCAAGCATCACCCCCACTTCCCTGCTGGGTCCCTAGATTGGCACTCCTGATATTCCTCAAGCGTCACCCCCACTTCCCTGCTTGGTCCCTAGATTGGCACTCCTGATATTCCTCAAGCGTCACCTCCACTTCCCTGCTGGGTCCTTAGATTGGCACTCCTGATACTCCTCAAGCATCACCCCCACTTCCCTGCTGGGTCCCTAGATTGGCACTCCTGATATTCCTCAAGCGTCACCCCCACTTCCCTGCTTGGTCCCTAGATTGGCACTCCTGATACTTCTCAAGCGTCACCCCCACTTCCCTGCTGGGTCCCTAGATTGGCACTCCTGATACTCCTCAAGCGTCACCCCCACTTCCCTGCTTGGTCCCTAGATTGGCACTCCTGATACTTCTCAAGCGTCACCCCCACTTCCCTGCTTGGTCCCTAGATTGGCACCCTTGATACTTCTCAAGCGTCACCCCCACTTCCCTGCTGGGTCCCTAGATTGGCACTCCTGATACTTCTCCAGCATCACCCCCACTTCCCTGCTGGGTCCCTAGATTGGCACTCCTGATACTTCTCCAGCATCACCCCCACTTCCCTGCTGGGTCCCTAGATTGGCACTCCTGATATTCCTCAAGCGTCACCCCCACTTCCCTGCTGGGTCCCTAGATTGGCACTCCTGATATTCCTCAAGCGTCACCCCCACTTCCCTGATGGGTCCCTAGATTGGCACCCCTGATACTTCTCAAGCGTCACCCCCACTTCCCTGTTGGTCTTCTCGGTTCCTGGCTTGACACACAAGGCTGCCCTGCAAGCGTCTCCTCCGCTGGTTGGGTCCCTGACTTGATCACCACCTGAAGTTTTCCGATTCTCCACCCTCCCCGGTTGGTGAGAAAACTGCTCAATATGCAAGTGTAAAAAGAGCAGCAAAAACAACCCTTATTCCACGTTAAATAAAGGGAACAAGTCAATTACTGTAAACATAAAAACTATAAAAATTATTATTATAAAAACCATCTCAGGTAATAAAATATTCCAAAACAATGGCACAAGAGGGTCATGATGATAAATGTATATATATGTATAATAAAAAACCACGTATATACAGGAAAGTCCAAACCAGGACACATGTGGGGCCTTCAATGGGAACTGAAACTGGGTTCCAAATTCTGAGGAGAAACACAAAAGAGAGAGAAGAGCCTCGGGGTGTGGACTTTAGAAAACGAGGCTCAGAGCGCAGATGGAAGATGGGCAAGGAAAAATGACGTCACTGGCAAGCGACGCGTTATCCGGGCGCACGGGCTGCGATGACGTGACAGTGACGCGACCATAGCCTGATAAAGGGGCGCGGCTGTCACGTCATCCCCGCCCGTACGCCCGGATAATGCGTCGCTTGCCAGTGACGTCATTTTTCCTTGCCCATCTTCCATCTGCGCTCTGAGCCTCGTTTTGGATTTTTATCGCAGCCGGCTGTAACATCTCAAGCAATATCCCTCCACACAGGCAGAGCCGCCAGTAGACAAGGTTTCTGAGCGACCTGATGACACCCCCTTGATGGATACTCCACATAGATTCGCCTTTTTATGATCTTCCAAACGTGAGTGTGATTATTCAATAAACAGTTTTACACCCAGAGGCGCTTCTCTCTCTTTTGTGTTTCTCCGGTGAGAATTCTGATCCGGTATTTGCTTCAGTCACTCCCTGAGGTCCCTGGTAATATGGTGGGTGGTCCCTTACTGGCGACAGCTTCCCCTCTATCTCCGACCACCGCAGGTTCTCCGGCCGGCAGAACCGTTACTTCTGGTTGGACTACAAGCCGCAATCCCAACCCTGCTCTGCTCTATTACTTCTGGATTGGCCCTCAGACAGCCTGGCAGCCAGATGCCCCCGGGATAGGCCTAATCTACGGCTTAGCAGCCCAGGCAATACAACGCACGTCCACCCAGACCACCGTCCAGGTGGCACAGAACCCCGATCACCTGACCTCACCCAAATATATAGGCTCTCCCAGCAGGCCAAGGGATTTAAGATAACCCCTGCCCATTGGCTGATACCCCACATACCCATAACCTGACATTGCATTGCCCTTCTCATATATAATGCCACCAAGTACCCGGCCACCAAGGGGCAGAAGAGAGAAGTGCAGCAATTACAGACTTATGCCCCGTACACACGGTCGGATTTTCCGATGGAAAATGTGTGATAGGACCTTGTTGTCAGAAATTCCGACCGTGTGTGGGCTCCATCATACATTTTCCATCGGATTTTCCGACACACAAAGTTTGAGAGCAGGATATAAAATTTTCCGACAACAAAATCCGTTGTTGGAAATTCCGACCGTGTGTACACAAATCCGACGCACAAAGTGCCACGCATGCTCTGAATAAATAAAGAGATGAAAGCTATTGGCCACTGCCCCGTTTATAGTCCCGACGTACGTGTTTTACGTCACCGCGTTCAGTGAGGACTTAAAAAAGATTTTTTGGCTGGAGCTAAACACGTTAAAAATGTACCCGTTCAAAATGACAAAGAGATTCTACTTAACAACAAACCTACAGTCCCTGTCTTGTTTGCACCGCCTGTATACTGCTGTTCAGAGTATATAGGGACCTTTCCTTATTTTAATTTGGGTGCGGGGTTCCCCTTAATATCCATACAAGACCCAAAGGGCCTGGTAATGGACTGGGGGGTACCCATGCCGTTTGTCTCACTGATCTTCATCCATATTGCCAGGACCCGACATGACATTAAACCCGCAAGCAGTTTTAAATGACATTTTTTCCTTTAAAAATGACATTTGGTGCAGGGACTGTTCTAAACACGGGAAACATGCGTCACTTTACAGGCATACTATAGACACCCCCCAGGTACGATATTTAAAGGAATATTTCACTTTTTTTTTTACTTTAAGCATCATTAAAATCACTGCTCCCGAGGGTTTGGGGACCCGGGGCAGGACCCGGGTCCCCAAACCCTTTTTAGGACAATACCGTGCAAATTAGCCTGTAAAATGAGCACTTTTGATTTCGAACGTTCGAGTCCCATAGACGTCAATGGGGTTCTAACGTTCGTGCAAATTTTCGGTCCGTTCGCAGGAACCGGGGGGTGTTCGGCTCATCCCTTTTCAACAGTAGAAGTTCCAACGGTATTAATCAGTCACCATTCTAATATGGCATATAAAGGGTTCCCAGAGTCTGTGTGTTTTGGGGGGACATGGAGCTGAATCCAAAGTAACGCCACCTCCAGGGTCCCCAGGCATACAGCTCACAGAGAGCACCGTCCCCCAAATGCCAGGGCCCATAATCGGTGGGCAAGAGGCTTGCATTCAGTCCCCTCCAATAGCCTCTGTCCCGGGTGAGTCTCTCACAGTATTGGATCAATATAAACACAGCAGCTAAAAATAGATTATTGAATAATTATATTGAAAAGTGCTGTGCTCGGTATTATGCACTATAACCCAATAATTGGATACCAAATACATACATAACATTAAAACACACAAATGTTGACCAATGGTGAAGTGCCAGTAAATAATAATAAATAAAAAATAAGGGAGTGGGAACTGAAATGCGCAGTAAATATAAAGTGTGAAAAAAACATAAATTCATAAAATTGGAAAAGTTCATAAAAGTCCATATAATGTATGTGAAAAAGAGAAGTATTAAAGTGCAGACCAAGGGTCCTTCTTCTAATCCATACGCCGAGTAGTCAATCAGGAAAACAATTGGTAGGTGATGAAATGGTGTCCACCGTCCGGCGATCCCCTCGGTAACGATCGCTCACCTTCATTCCCATCAGTCTAAAGACACATTAGAACCTCCTCTGGGCTCAGGAGGGAAAAGCTGCATCCAGGGCTCCTCCGTGGAATATCTCCGTTTTATGTAAAAATAAAAGCGATTGATAGTGTAATAAGGTGTAAAGAATTTACTGAACACAAATAAACGAACCCTAATAAAGGGAACTCACATTTATGAAGATCCCGGAAAGGTATGGGGGTGATCCCCTCCCCCTCGTGCCGTCCTGTCCCCTCCCCGACACGTATTCCATACCGGGAATTCCTATCTACTTCAGGGGGAAACAGGCCCCGCCCTCAGTTATAAAAGAACTGTCAAAGCAAAGCCGCGTCATACGTCGGGTGCCCCCCATGGAGGCGGGTCGGGGCGGCTTTGTTTTTGTTTTTTTCTTTTTCGGTCCATCAGCAGAGCGAGAGATGAATGGACTTTGTGGGACATTTTTATTTTTTTATTTTTTAATAAAGGACTTGTCCCAAGTCCTGTCATTCGTACCATTTTGACACTTTTTTTGTGAAATGGTAGGGGTACATTTGTACCCCATTACCAATTCACAAGGGGGAGGCCGGGATCTGGGGGTCCCCTTGTTAAAGGGGGCTTCCAGATTCCAATGTGGGGATGAGGCCCTTGTCCCCATCAACATGAGGACAAGGTGCTTTTGGGGGGCTGCCCCATAGCACCCTCCCAATGTTGAGGGCATGTGGCCTGGTACAGTTCAGGAGGGGGGCCGCTCTCTCGTCCCCCCCCCTCTTTTCCTGCGGACTGCTTGTGTGCTCAGATAAGGGTCTGGTTTGGATTTTTAGGGGGACCCCCATGCCATTTTTTTTAAATGTTGGCGTGGGGTTCCCCTTAATATCCATACCACACCTGAAGGGACTGGTATGGAATTTGGGGGGACCCCCACGCAATTTTTTTTTTTTTAATTTTGGTTCGGGGTTCCCCTTAATATTCATACCAGATGCAAAGGGCCTGGTAATGGCCTGTGGGGAATTCCCATGCCGTTTTTTTTTAATGACTTCTTTTATCTGTATTGCCGGGACCGACAATTCATTAATAGCCGCGGGTAGTTTTAAATGACTTTTTTTCCTTTAGAAATGTCATTTTGCTGTCAGACTATTCTAAACACAGGAAACATGCGCCCCTTTACAGGCATACTATAGACACCCCCCAGCTACGAAATTTAAAGGGATATTACACTTTTATTGTTTGACTTTAAGCATTATTAAAATCACTGCTCCCGAAAAAACTGACATTTTTAAAACTTTTTTTTGCATTGATCCATGTCCTCAAGGCGGCCCAACAGGCCATGTTTTCAGGCTCTCCATTATTTTGCACAGGTGATTTGATGAGTTTCACTGCCTTAGTAATTACCACAGACATTTCAAATGAGGGAAATCCTGAAAACATGACCTGTTGGGGCGCCTTCAGGACTGGAGTTGAGAAACACTGATATAGATCACTCCACCTATCCCGGAATTAAACATTTGGATAAATACAAATCAGCTTTGCACTAAGGTTATCCAACTAGAGGCTGTAGGTACGGAGGTGTAGAGGCTGTAGGTACGGAGGTGTAGAGGCTGCAGGTAGAGAGGTGTAGAGGCTGCAGGTAGAGAGGTGTAGAGGCTGTAGGTACGGAGGTGTAGAGGCTGCAGGTAGAGAGGTGTAGAGGCTGCAGGTAGAGAGGTGTAGAGGCTGCAGGTAGAGAGGTGTAGAGGCTGAAGGTAGAGAGGTGTAGAGGCTGCAGGTACAGAGGTGTAGAGGCTGCAGGTACAGAGGTGTAGAGGCTGCAGGTAGAGAGGTGTAGAGGCTGCAGGTAGAGAGGTGTAGAGGCTGCAGGTAGAGAGGTGTAGAGGCTGTAGGTACGGAGGTGTAGAGGCTGCAGGTAGAGAGGTGTAGAGGCTGCAGGTAGAGAGGTGTAGAGGCTGCAGGTAGAGAGGTGTAGAGGCTGAAGGTAGAGAGGTGTAGAGGCTGCAGGTACAGAGGTGTAGAGGCTGCAGGTACAGAGGTGTAGAGGCTGCAGGTAGAGAGGTGTAGAGGCTGCAGGTAGAGAGGTGTAGAGGCTGCAGGTAGAGAGGTGTAGAGGCTGTAGGTACGGAGGTGTAGAGGCTGCAGGTAGAGAGGTGTAGAGGCTGCAGGTAGAGAGGTGTAGAGGCTGCAGGTAGAGAGGTGTAGAGGCTGCAGGTACGGAGGTGTAGAGGCTGCAGGTAGAGAGGTGTAGAGGCTGCAGGTAGAGAGGTGTAGAGGCTGCAGGTAGAGAGGTGTAGAGGCTGCAGGTACGGAGGTGTAGAGGCTGCAGGTAGAGAGGTGTAGAAGCGGCAGGTAGAGAGGTGTAGAGGCTGCAGGTACGGAGGTGTAGAGGCTGCAGGTAGAGAGGTGTAGAGGCTGCAGGTACGGAGGTGTAGAGGCTGCAGGTAGAGAGGTGTAGAGGCTGCAGGTAGAGAGGTATAGAGGCTGCAGGTACGGAGGTGTAGAGGCTGCAGGTACGGAGGTGTAGAGGCTGCAGGTGTAGAGGCTGCAGGTAGAGAGGTGTAGAGGCTGCAGGTACGGAGGTGTAGAGGCTGCAGGTACGGAGGTGTAGAGGCTGCAGGTAGAGAGGTGTAGAGGCTGCAGGTAGAGAGGTGTAGAGGCTGTAGGTAGAGAGGTGTAGAGGCTGCAGGTAGAGAGGTGTAGAGGCTGCAGGTAGAGAGGTGTAGAGGCTGTAGGTACGGAGGTGTAGAGGCTGCAGGTAGAGAGGTGTAGAGGCTGCAGGTAGAGAGGTGTAGAGGCTGCAGGTAGAGAGGTGTAGAGGCTGTAGGTAGAGAGGTGTAGAGGCTGCAGGTAGAGAGGTGTAGAGGCTGCAGGTAGAGAGGTGTAGAGGCTGTAGGTACGGAGGTGTAGAGGCTGCAGGTAGAGAGGTGTAGAGGCTGCAGGTAGAGAGGTGTAGAGGCTGCAGGTACGGAGGTGTAGAGGCTGCAGGTAGAGAGGTGTAGAGGCTGCAGGTAGAGAGGTGTAGAGGCTGCAGGTAGAGAGGTGTAGAGGCTGCAGGTACGGAGGTGTAGAGGCTGCAGGTAGAGAGGTGTAGAGGCTGCAGGTAGAGAGGTGTAGAGGCTGCAGGTACGGAGGTGTAGAGGCTGCAGGTACGGAGGTGTAGAGGCTGCAGGTGTAGAGGCTGCAGGTAGAGAGGTGTAGAGGCTGCAGGTAGAGAGGTGTAGAGGCTGCAGGTAGAGAGGTGTAGAGGCTGCAGGTAGAGAGGTGTAGAGGCTGCAGGTACGGAGGTGTAGAGGCTGCAGGTACGGAGGTGTAGAGGCTGCAGGTGTAGAGGCTGCAGGTACGGAGGTGTAGAGGCTGCAGGTAGAGAGGTGTAGAGGCTGCAGGTAGAGAGGTGTAGAGGCTGCAGGTAGAGAGGTGTAGAGGCTGCAGGTACGGAGGTGTAGAGGCTGCAGGTACGGAGGTGTAGAGGCTGCAGGTAGAGAGGTGTAGAGGCTGCAGGTAGAGAGGTGTAGAGGCTGCAGGTAGAGAGGTGTAGAGGCTGTAGGTAGAGAGGTGTAGAGGCTGCAGGTAGAGAAGTGTAGAGGCTGTAGGTACAGAGGTGTAGAGGCTGCAGGTAGAGAGGTGTAGAGGCTGCAGGTAGAGAGGTGTAGAGGCTGCAGGTACGGAGGTGTAGAGGCTGTAGGTACGGAGGTGTAGAGGCTGCAGGTAGAGAGGTGTAGAGGCTGTAGGTAGAGAGGTGTAGAGGCTGCAGGTAGAGAGGTGTAGAGGCTGCAGGTAGAGAGGTGTAGAGGCTGCAGGTAGAGAGGTGTAGAAGCGGCAGGTAGAGAGGTGTAGAGGCTGCAGGTACAGAGGTGTAGAGGCTGCGGCTAGAGAGGTGTAGAGGCTGCAGGTAGAGAGGTGTAGAGGCTGCAGGTAGAGAGGTGTAGAGGCTGCAGGTACGGAGGTGTAGAGGCTGCAGGTACAGAGGTGTAGAGGCTGCAGGTACAGAGGTGTAGAGGCTGCAGGTAGAGAGGTGTAGAGGCTGCAGGTACGGAGGTGTAGAGGCTGCAGGTAGAGAGGTGTAGAGGCTGCAGGTACGGAGGTGTAGAGGCTGCAGGTAGAGAGGTGTAGAGGCTGCAGGTAGAGAGGTGTAGAGGCTGCAGGTAGAGAGGTGTAGAGGCTGCAGGTAGAGAGGTGTAGAGGCTGCAGGTACGGAGGTGTAGAGGCTGCAGGTACAGAGGTGTAGAGGCTGCAGGTATGGAGGTGTAGAGGCTGCAGGTACAGAGGTGTAGAGGCTGCAGGTACGGAGGTGTAGAGGCTGCAGGTAGAGAGGTGTAGAGGCTGCAGGTACGGAGGTGTAGAGGCTGCAGGTACAGAGGTGTAGAGGCTGCAGGTAGAGAGGTGTAGAGGCTGCAGGTAGAGAGGTGTAGAGGCTGCAGGTACGGAGGTGTAGAGGCTGCAGGTAGAGAGGTGTAGAGGCTGCAGGTAGAGAGGTGTAGAGGCTATAGGTAGAGATGTGTAGAGGCTGTAGGTAGAGATGTGTAGAGGCTGTAGGTACGGAGGTGTAGAGGCTGCAGGTAGAGAGGTGTAGAGGCTGTAGGTACGGAGGAGTAGAGGCTGCAGGTGTGGAGGCTGCAGGTAGAGAGGTGTAGAGGCTGCAGGTAGAGAGGTGTAGAGGCTGCAGGTACAGAGGTGTAGAGGCTATAGGTAGAGATGTGTAGAGGCTGTAGGTACGGAGGTGTAGAGGCTGCAGGTAGAGAGGTGTAGAGGCTGTAGGTACGGAGGTGTAGAGGCTGCAGGTGTGGAGGCTGCAGGTAGAGAGGTGTAGAGGCTGCAGGTAGAGAGGTGTAGAGGCTGCAGGTAGAGAGGTGTAGAGGCTGCAGGTGTGGAGGCTGCAGGTAGAGAGGTGTAGAGGCTGCAGGTACAGAGGTGTAGAGGCTGCAGGTAGAGAGGTGTAGAGGCTGCAGGTAGAGAGGTGTAGAGGCTGCAGGTACGGAGGTGTAGAGGCTGCAGATATAGAGGTGTAGAGGCTGCAGGTACAGAGGTGTAGAGGCTGCAGGTACGGAGGTGTAGAGGCTGCAGGTACAGAGGTGTAGAGGCTGCAGGTACAGAGGTGTAGAGGCTGTAGGTAGAGAGGTGTAGAGGCTGCAGGTAGAGAGGTGTAGAGGCTGCAGGTAGAGAGGTGTAGAGGCTGTAGGTACGGAGGTGTAGAGGCTGCAGGTAGAGAGGTGTAGAGGCTGCAGGTAGAGAGGTGTAGAGGCTGCAGGTACGGAGGTGTAGAGGCTGCAGGTAGAGAGGTGTAGAGGCTGCAGGTAGAGAGGTGTAGAGGCTGCAGGTAGAGAGGTGTAGAGGCTGCAGGTACGGAGGTGTAGAGGCTGCAGGTAGAGAGGTGTAGAGGCTGCAGGTAGAGAGGTGTAGAGGCTGCAGGTACGGAGGTGTAGAGGCTGCAGGTACGGAGGTGTAGAGGCTGCAGGTGTAGAGGCTGCAGGTAGAGAGGTGTAGAGGCTGCAGGTAGAGAGGTGTAGAGGCTGCAGGTAGAGAGGTGTAGAGGCTGCAGGTAGAGAGGTGTAGAGGCTGCAGGTACGGAGGTGTAGAGGCTGCAGGTACGGAGGTGTAGAGGCTGCAGGTGTAGAGGCTGCAGGTACGGAGGTGTAGAGGCTGCAGGTAGAGAGGTGTAGAGGCTGCAGGTAGAGAGGTGTAGAGGCTGCAGGTAGAGAGGTGTAGAGGCTGCAGGTACGGAGGTGTAGAGGCTGCAGGTACGGAGGTGTAGAGGCTGCAGGTAGAGAGGTGTAGAGGCTGCAGGTAGAGAGGTGTAGAGGCTGTAGGTAGAGAGGTGTAGAGGCTGCAGGTAGAGAAGTGTAGAGGCTGTAGGTACAGAGGTGTAGAGGCTGCAGGTAGAGAGGTGTAGAGGCTGCAGGTAGAGAGGTGTAGAGGCTGCAGGTACGGAGGTGTAGAGGCTGTAGGTACGGAGGTGTAGAGGCTGCAGGTAGAGAGGTGTAGAGGCTGTAGGTACGGAGGTGTAGAGGCTGCAGGTACAGAGGTGTAGAGGCTGCGGCTAGAGAGGTGTAGAGGCTGCAGGTAGAGAGGTGTAGAGGCTGCAGGTAGAGAGGTGTAGAGGCTGCAGGTACGGAGGTGTAGAGGCTGCAGGTACAGAGGTGTAGAGGCTGCAGGTACAGAGGTGTAGAGGCTGCAGGTACAGAGGTGTAGAGGCTGCAGGTAGAGAGGTGTAGAGGCTGCAGGTACGGAGGTGTAGAGGCTGCAGGTAGAGAGGTGTAGAGGCTGCAGGTACGGAGGTGTAGAGGCTGCAGGTAGAGAGGTGTAGAGGCTGCAGGTAGAGAGGTGTAGAGGCTGCAGGTAGAGAGGTGTAGAGGCTGCAGGTAGAGAGGTGTAGAGGCTGCAGGTACGGAGGTGTAGAGGCTGCAGGTACAGAGGTGTAGAGGCTGCAGGTATGGAGGTGTAGAGGCTGCAGGTACAGAGGTGTAGAGGCTGCAGGTACGGAGGTGTAGAGGCTGCAGGTAGAGAGGTGTAGAGGCTGCAGGTACGGAGGTGTAGAGGCTGCAGGTACAGAGGTGTAGAGGCTGCAGGTAGAGAGGTGTAGAGGCTGCAGGTAGAGAGGTGTAGAGGCTGCAGGTACGGAGGTGTAGAGGCTGCAGGTAGAGAGGTGTAGAGGCTGCAGGTAGAGAGGTGTAGAGGCTATAGGTAGAGATGTGTAGAGGCTGTAGGTAGAGATGTGTAGAGGCTGTAGGTACGGAGGTGTAGAGGCTGCAGGTAGAGAGGTGTAGAGGCTGTAGGTACGGAGGAGTAGAGGCTGCAGGTGTGGAGGCTGCAGGTAGAGAGGTGTAGAGGCTGCAGGTAGAGAGGTGTAGAGGCTGCAGGTACAGAGGTGTAGAGGCTATAGGTAGAGATGTGTAGAGGCTGTAGGTACGGAGGTGTAGAGGCTGCAGGTAGAGAGGTGTAGAGGCTGTAGGTACGGAGGTGTAGAGGCTGCAGGTGTGGAGGCTGCAGGTAGAGAGGTGTAGAGGCTGCAGGTAGAGAGGTGTAGAGGCTGCAGGTAGAGAGGTGTAGAGGCTGCAGGTGTGGAGGCTGCAGGTAGAGAGGTGTAGAGGCTGCAGGTACAGAGGTGTAGAGGCTGCAGGTAGAGAGGTGTAGAGGCTGCAGGTAGAGAGGTGTAGAGGCTGCAGGTACGGAGGTGTAGAGGCTGCAGATATAGAGGTGTAGAGGCTGCAGGTACAGAGGTGTAGAGGCTGCAGGTACGGAGGTGTAGAGGCTGCAGGTACAGAGGTGTAGAGGCTGCAGGTACAGAGGTGTAGAGGCTGCAGGTAGAGAGGTGTAGAGGCTGCAGGTAGAGAGGTGTAGAGGCTGCAGGTAGAGAGGTGTAGAGGCTGCAGGTAGAGAGGTGTAGAGGCTGCAGGTAGAGAGGTGTAGAGGCTGCAGGTACAGAGGTGTAGAGGCTGCAGGTACGGAGGTGTAGAGGCTGCAGGTAGAGAAGTGTAGAGGCTGTAGGTACAGAGGTGTAGAAGCGGCAGGTAGAGAGGTGTAGAGGCTGCAGGTAGAGAGGTGTAGAGGCTGCAGGTAGAGAGGTGTAGAAGCGGCAGGTACAGAGGTGTAGAGGCTGCAGGTACGGAGGTGTAGAGGCTGCAGGTACAGAGGTGTAGAGGCTGCAGGTAGAGAGGTGTAGAGGCTGCAGGTACGGAGGTGTAGAGGCTGCAGGTACAGAGGTGTAGAGGCTGCAGGTAGAGAGGTGTAGAAGCGGCAGGTAGAGAGGTGTAGAGGCTGCAGGTAGAGAGGTGTAGAGGCTGCAGGTACGGAGGTGTAGAGGCTGCAGGTACGGAGGGGTAGAGGCTGCAGGTAGAGAGGTGTAGAGGCTGCGGGTAGAGAGGTGTAGAGGCTGCAGGTAGAGAGGTGTAGAGGCTGCAGGTAGAGAGGTGTAGAGGCTGCAGGTACGGAGGTGTAGAGGCTGCAGGTAGAGAGGTGTAGAGGCTGCAGGTAGAGAGGTGTAGAGGCTGCAGGTAGAGAGGTGTAGAGGCTGCAGGTACGGAGGTGTAGAGGCTGCAGGTAGAGAGGTGTAGAGGCTGCAGGTAGAGAGGTGTAGAGGCTGCAGGTAGAGAGGTGTAGAGGCTGCAGGTAGAGAGGTGTAGAGGCTGCAGGTAGAGAGGTGTAGAGGCTGCAGGTACAGAGGTGTAGAGGCTGCGGGTAGAAAGGTGTAGAGGCTGCAGGTACAGAGGTGTAGAGGCTGCAGGTAGAGAAGTGTAGAGGCTGCAGGTAGAGAGGTGTAGAGGCTGCAGGTACGGAGGTGTAGAGGCTGCAGGTAGAGAGGTGTAGAGGCTGCGGGTAGAGAGGTGTAGAGGCTGCAGGTACAGAGGTGTAGAGGCTGCAGGTACAGAGGTGTAGAGGCTGCAGGTACAGAGGTGTAGAGGCTGCAGGTACAGAGGTGTAGAGGCTGCAGGTAGAGAGGTGTAGAGGCTGCAGGTACAGAGGTGTAGAGGCTGCAGGTAGAGAGGTGTAGAGGCTGCAGGTACGGAGGTGTAGAGGCTGCAGGTAGAGAGGTGTAGAGGCTGCAGGTACGGAGGTGTAGAGGCTGCAGGTACAGAGGTGTAGAGGCTGCAGGTACGGAGGTGTAGAGGCTGCAGGTAGAGAGGTGTAGAGGCTGCGGGTAGAGAGGTGTAGAGGCTGCAGGTAGAGAGGTGTAGAGGCTGCAGGTAGAAAGGTGTAGAGGCTGCAGGTAGAGAGGTGTAGAGGCTGCAGGTAGAAAGGTGTAGAGGCTGCAGGTACAGAGGTGTAGAGGCTGCAGGTAGAGAGGTGTAGAGGCTGCGGCTAGAGAGGTGTAGAGGCTGCAGGTAGAGAGGTGTAGAGGCTGCAGGTACGGAGGTGTAGAGGCTGCAGGTACAGAGGTGTAGAGGCTGCAGGTAGAGAGGTGTAGAGGCTGCAGGTAGAGAGGTGTAGAGGCTGCAGGTAGAGAGGTGTAGAGGCTGCGGCTAGAGAGGTGTAGAGGCTGCAGGTAGAGAGGTGTAGAGGCTGCAGGTACGGAGGTGTAGAGGCTGCAGGTGTAGAGGCTGCAGGTAGAGAGGTGTAGAGGCTGCAGGTACGGAGGTGTAGAGGCTGCAGGTACAGAGGTGTAGAGGCTGCAGGTAGAGAGGTGTAGAGGCTGCGGCTAGAGAGGTGTAGAGGCTGCAGGTAGAGAGGTGTAGAGGCTGCAGGTACGGAGGTGTAGAGGCTGCAGGTAGAGAGGTGTAGAGGCTGCAGGTAGAGAGGTGTAGAGGCTGCAGGTAGAGAGGTGTAGAGGCTGCAGGTACGGAGGTGTAGAGGCTGCAGGTAGAGAGGTGTAGAGGCTGTAGGTACGGAGGTGTAGAGGCTGCAGGTAGAGAGGTGTAGAGGCTGCAGGTAGAGAGGTGTAGAGGCTGCAGGTAGAGAGGTGTAGAGGCTGCAGGTACAGAGGTGTAGAGGCTGCAGATATAGAGGTGTAGAGGCTGCAGGTAGAAAGGTGTAGAGGCTGCAGATATAGAGGTGTAGAGGCTGCAGGTACGGAGGTGTAGAGGCTGCAGGTAGAGAGGTGTAGAGGCTGCAGGTAGAGAGGTGTAGAGGCTGCAGGGCAGGTAAGTTGTACCACCTCTATGAGCCCCGCCCCCCATGTCATGCTGGTCTCTAGCTGATATCTGTATGGCCTGTGGGAGGCGCTCTTCTCCTCCCCCCGGTTTCTGGGTGTCGGCTTCATATTGGGGTCTCCATGTTTCAGGTGCAGTAGGTGTTCCGGGCGTGGCAGGAAGGTGTGTCCTGTGTGTAGAGGTGAGGGAAGACTCGTCCAATCCCAGCAACTCTCCGTCACATGGTAAGATGTCCAGTGTGGTGATATGAGGACCAGTCTGTCCAGTGTGGTGATATGAGGACCAGTCTGTCCAGTGTGGTGATATGAGGACCAGTCTGTCCAGTGTGGTGATATGGGGACCAGTCTGTCCAGTGTGGTGATATGAGGACCAGTCTGTCCAGTGTGGTGATATGAGGACCAGTCTGTCCAGTGTGGTGATATAAGGACCAGTCTGTCCAGTGTGGTGATATATGAGGACCAGTCTGTCCAGTGTGGTGATATGGGGACCAGTCTGTCCAGTGTGGTGATATGGGGACCAGTCTGTCCAGTGTGGTGATATGGGGACCAGTCTGTCTAGTGTGGTGATATGGGGACCAGTCTGTCCAGTGTGGTGATATGGGGACCAGTCTGTCCAGTGTGATGATATGGGGACCAGTCTGTCCAGTGTGATGATATGAGGACCAGTCTGTCCAGTGTGATGATATGGGGACCAGTCTGTCCAGTGTGATGATATAAGGACCAGTCTGTCCAGTGTGGTGATATGAGGACCAGTCTGTCCAGTGTGGTGATATAAGGACCAGTCTGTCCAGTGTGGTGATAGGAGGACCAGTCTGTCCAGTGTGGTGATATGGGGACCAGTCTGTCCAGTGTGATGATATAAGGACCAGTCTGTCCAGTGTGGTGATATGAGGACCAGTCTGTCCAGTGTGGTGATATGGGGACCAGTCTGTCCAGTGTGATGATATAAGGACCAGTCTGTCCAGTGTGGTGATATGAGGACCAGTCTGTCCAGTGTGGTGATATGAGGACCAGTCTGTCCAGTGTGGTGATATAAGGACCAGTCTGTCCAGTGTGGTGATATGAGGACCAGTCTGTCCAGTGTGGTGATATGGGGACCAGTCTGTCCAGTGTGGTGATATGAGGACCAGTCTGTCCAGTGTGGTGATATGAGGACCAGTCTGTCCAGTGTGATGATATGGGGACCAGTCTGTCCAGTGTGGTGATATGAGGACCAGTCTGTCCAGTGTGGTGATATGGGGATCAGTCTGTCCAGTGTGGTGATATGGGGACCAGTCTGTCCAGTGTGGTGATATGAGGACCAGTCTGTCCAGTGTGGTGATATGGGGACCAGTCTGTCCAGTGTGGTGATATGGGGACCAGTCTGTCCAGTGTGGTGATATGAGGACCAGTCTGTCCAGTGTGGTGATATGAGGACCAGTCTGTCCAGTGTGGTGATATGGGGACCAGTCTGTCCAGTGTGGTGATATAAGGACCAGTCTGTCCAGTGTGGTGATATGGGGACCAGTCTGTCCAGTGTGGTGATATGGGGATCAGTCTGTCCAGTGTGGTGATATATTGGGACCAGTCTGTCCAGTGTGGTGATATGGGGACCAGTCTGTCCAGTGTGGTGATATGAGGACCAGTCTGTCCAGTGTGGTGATATGGGGACCAGTCTGTCCAGTGTGGTGATATGGGGACCAGTCTGTCCAGTGTGGTGATATGAGGACCAGTCTGTCCAGTGTGGTGATATGAGGACCAGTCTGTCCAGTGTGGTGATATGGGGACCAGTCTGTCCAGTGTGGTGATATGGGGACCAGTCTGTCCAGTGTGGTGATATGGGGATCAGTCTGTCCAGTGTGGTGATATGGGGACCAGTCTGTCCAGTGTGGTGATATATTGGGACCAGTCTGTCCAGTGTGGTGATATATTGGGACCAGTCTGTCCAGTGTGGTGATATGGGGACCAGTCTGTCCAGTGTGGTGATATGAGGACCAGTCTGTCCAGTGTGGTGATATGAGGACCAGTCTGTCCAGTGTGGTGATATATTGGGACCAGTCTGTCCAGTGTGGTGATATGGGGACCAGTCTGTCCAGTGTGGTGATATGAGGACCAGTCTGTCCAGTGTGGTGATATGAGGACCAGTCTGTCCAGTGTGGTGATATATTGGGACCAGTCTGTCCAGTGTGGTGATATGGGGACCAGTCTGTCCAGTGTGGTGATATGGGGACCAGTCTGTCCAGTGTGGTGATATGGGGACCAGTCTGTCCAGTGTGGTGATATATGGGACCAGTCTGTCCAGTGTGGTGATAGGAGGACCAGTCTGTCCAGTGTGGTGATATAAGGACCAGTCTGTCCAGTGTGGTGATAGGAGGACCAGTCTGTCCAGTGTGGTGATATGAGGACCAGTCTGACCAGTGTGGTGATATGAGGACCAGTCTGTCCAGTGTGGTGATATGAGGACCAGTCTGTCCAGTGTGGTGATATAAGGACCAGTCTGTCCAGTGTGGTGATATAAGGACCAGTCTGTCCAGTGTGGTGATATGAGGACCAGTCTGTCCAGTGTGGTGATATGGGGACCAGTCTGTCCAGTGTGGTGATATGGGGACCAGTCTGTCCAGTGTGGTGATATGAGGACCAGTCTGTCCAGTGTGGTGATATGAGGACCAGTCTGTCCAGTGTGGTGATATAAGGACCAGTCTGTCCAGTGTGGTGATATAAGGACCAGTCTGTCCAGTGTGGTGATAGGAGGACCAGTCTGTCCAGTGTGGTGATATGAGGACCAGTCTGTCCAGTGTGGTGATATAAGGACCAGTCTGTCCAGTGTGGTGATATGAGGACCAGTCTGTCCAGTGTGGTGATATGAGGACCAGTCTGTCCAGTGTGGTGATATAAGGACCAGTCTGTCCAGTGTGGTGATATGAGGACCAGTCTGTCCAGTGTGGTGATATGGGGACCAGTCTGTCCAGTGTGGTGATATGGGGACCAGTCTGTCTAGTGTGGTGATATATGGGACCAGTCTGTCCAGTGTGATGATATGGGGACCAGTCTGTCTAGTGTGGTGATATGGGGACCAGTCTGTCCAGTGTGGTGATATGGGGACCAGTCTGTCCAGTGTGGTGATATGGGGACCAGTCTGTCCAGTGTGGTGATATGGGGACCAGTCTGTCCAGTGTGGTGATATGGGGACCAGTCTGTCCAGTGTGGTGATATGGGGACCAGTCTGTCCAGTGTGGTGATATGGGGACCAGTCTGTCCAGTGTGGTGATATGGGGACCAGTCTGTCCAGTGTGGTGATATGAGGACCAGTCTGTCCAGTGTGGTGATATGAGGACCAGTCTGTCCAGTGTGGTGATATGAGGACCAGTCTGTCCAGTGTGGTGATATGGGGACCAGTCTGTACAGTGTGGTGATATGAGGACCAGTCTGTACAGTGTGGTGATATGGGGACCAGTCTGTCCAGTGTGGTGATATGGGGACCAGTCTGTCCAGTGTGGTGATATAAGGACCAGTCTGTCCAGTGTGGTGATATGAGGACCAGTCTGTCCAGTGTGGTGATATGGGGACCAGTCTGTCCAGTGTGGTGATATAAGGACCAGTCTGTCAAGTGTGGTGATATGAGGACCAGTCTGTCCAGTGTGGTGATATGGGGACCAGTCTGTCCAGTGTGGTGATATAAGGACCAGTCTGTCCAGTGTGGTGATATAAGGACCAGTCTGTCCAGTGTGGTGATATATTGGGACCAGTCTGTCCAGTGTGGTGATATATTGGGACCAGTCTGTCCAGTGTGGTGATATGGGGACCAGTCTGTCCAGTGTGGTGATATGGGGACCAGTCTGTCCAGTGTGGTGATATGGGGACCAGTCTGTCCAGTGTGATGATATGGGGACCAGTCTGTCCAGTGTGGTGATATAAGGACCAGTCTGTCCAGTGTGATGATATGGGGACCAGTCTGTCCAGTGTGGTGATATGAGGACCAGTCTGTCCAGTGTGATGATATGGGGACCAGTCTGTCTAGTGTGGTGATATGGGGACCAGTCTGTCCAGTGTGATGATATGGGGACCAGTCTGTCCAGTGTGGTGATATAGGGACCAGTCTGTCCAGTGTGGTGATATGGGGACCAGTCTGTCCAGTGTGGTGATATAAGGACCAGTCTGTCCAGTGTGGTGATATGAGGACCAGTCTGTCCAGTGTGGTGATATGGGGACCAGTCTGTCCAGTGTGGTGATATGGGGACCAGTCTGTCCAGTGTGGTGATATGGGGACCAGTCTGTCCAGTGTGGTGATATAAGGACCAGTCTGTCCAGTGTGGTGATATAAGGACCAGTCTGTCCAGTGTGGTGATATGGGGACCAGTCTGTCCAGTGTGGTGATATATTGGGACCAGTCTGTCCAGTGTGGTGATATATTGGGACCAGTCTGTCCAGTGTGGTGATATGGGGACCAGTCTGTCCAGTGTGGTGATATGGGGACCAGTCTGTCCAGTGTGGTGATATGGGGACCAGTCTGTCCAGTGTGATGATATGGGGACCAGTCTGTCCAGTGTGGTGATATATCACCACACTGGACAGACTGGTCCTTATATCACCACACTGGACAGACTGGTCCTTATAAGGACCAGTCTGTCCAGTGTGGTGATATAAGGACCAGTCTGTCCAGTGTGGTGATATGAGGACCAGTCTGTCCAGTGTGGTGATATGGGGACCAGTCTGTCCAGTGTGGTGATATGAGGACCAGTCTGTCCAGTGTGGTGATATGGGGACCAGTCTGTCCAGTGTGATGATATAAGGACCAGTCTGTCCAGTGTGGTGATATGGGGACCAGTCTGTCTAGTGTGGTGATATATGGGACCAGTCTGTCTAGTGTGATGATATGGGGACCAGTCTGTCTAGTGTGGTGATATGGGGACCAGTCTGTCCAGTGTGGTGATATGGGGACCAGTCTGTCCAGTGTGGTGATATGGGGACCAGTCTGTCCAGTGTGGTGATATGGGGACCAGTCTGTCCAGTGTGGTGATATGGGGACCAGTCTGTCCAGTGTGGTGATATGAGGACCAGTCTGTCCAGTGTGGTGATATGAGGACCAGTCTGTCCAGTGTGGTGATATGAGGACCAGTCTGTCCAGTGTGATGATATGGGGACCAGTCTGTCCAGTGTGGTGATATGGGGACCAGTCTGTCCAGTGTGGTGATATGGGGACCAGTCTGTCCAGTGTGGTGATATGAGGACCAGTCTGTACAGTGTGGTAAAATGGGGACCAGTCTGTCCAGTGTGGTGATATGGGGACCAGTCTGTCCAGTGTGGTGATATAAGGACCAGTCTGTCCAGTGTGGTGATATGAGGACCAGTCTGTCCAGTGTGGTGATATGGGGACCAGTCTGTCCAGTGTGGTGATATAAGGACCAGTCTGTCAAGTGTGGTGATATGAGGACCAGTCTGTCCAGTGTGGTGATATGGGGACCAGTCTGTCCAGTGTGGTGATATAAGGACCAGTCTGTCCAGTGTGGTGATATAAGGACCAGTCTGTCCAGTGTGGTGATATATTGGGACCAGTCTGTCCAGTGTGGTGATATATTGGGACCAGTCTGTCCAGTGTGGTGATATGGGGACCAGTCTGTCCAGTGTGGTGATATGGGGACCAGTCTGTCCAGTGTGGTGATATGGGGACCAGTCTGTCCAGTGTGATGATATGGGGACCAGTCTGTCCAGTGTGGTGATATGTGGACCAGTCTGTCTAGTGTGGTGATATGGGGACCAGTCTGTCCAGTGTGATGATATGGGGACCAGTCTGTCCAGTGTGGTGATATAGGGACCAGTCTGTCCAGTGTGGTGATATGGGGACCAGTCTGTCCAGTGTGGTGATATAAGGACCAGTCTGTCCAGTGTGGTGATATGAGGACCAGTCTGTCCAGTGTGGTGATATAAGGACCAGTCTGTCCAGTGTGGTGATATAAGGACCAGTCTGTCCAGTGTGGTGATATAAGGACCAGTCTGTCCAGTGTGGTGATATAAGGACCAGTCTGTCCAGTGTGGTGATATAAGGACCAGTCTGTCCAGTGTGGTGATATAAGGACCAGTCTGTCCAGTGTGGTGATATGAGGACCAGTCTGTCCAGTGTGGTGATATGGGGACCAGTCTGTCCAGTGTGGTGATATGGGGACCAGTCTGTCCAGTGTGGTGATATGGGGACCAGTCTGTCCAGTGTGGTGATATAAGGACCAGTCTGTCCAGTGTGGTGATATAAGGACCAGTCTGTCCAGTGTGGTGATATGGGGACCAGTCTGTCCAGTGTGGTGATATATTGGGACCAGTCTGTCCAGTGTGGTGATATATTGGGACCAGTCTGTCCAGTGTGGTGATATGGGGACCAGTCTGTCCAGTGTGGTGATATGGGGACCAGTCTGTCCAGTGTGATGATATGGGGACCAGTCTGTCCAGTGTGGTGATATAAGGACCAGTCTGTCCAGTGTGGTGATATGGGGACCAGTCTGTCCAGTGTGGTGATATGGGGACCAGTCTGTCCAGTGTGATGATATGGGGACCAGTCTGTCCAGTGTGGTGATATGGGGACCAGTCTGTCCAGTGTGATGATATGGGGACCAGTCTGTCCAGTGTGGTGATATATTGGGACCAGTCTGTCCAGTGTGGTGATATGAGGACCAGTCTGTCCAGTGTGGTGATATAAGGACCAGTCTGTCCAGTGTGGCGATATGAGGACCAGTCTGTCTAGTGTGGTGATATGGGGACCAGTCTGTCCAGTGTGATGATATGGGGACCAGTCTGTCCAGTGTGGTGATATATTGGGACCAGTCTGTCCAGTGTGGTGATATGAGGACCAGTCTGTCCAGTGTGATGATATGAGGACCAGTCTGTCCAGTGTGATGATATATGAGGACCAGTCTGTCCAGTGTGGTGATATGAGGACCAGTCTGTCCAGTGTGGTGATATGGGGACCAGTCTGTCCAGTGTGGTGATATGGGGACCAGTCTGTCCAGTGTGGTGATAGGAGGACCAGTCTGTCCAGTGTGGTGATATGAGGACCAGTCTGTCCAGTGTGGTGATATATGAGGACCAGTCTGTCCAGTGTGGTGATATATTGGGACCAGTCTGTCCAGTGTGGTGATATGAGGACCAGTCTGTCCAGTATGGTGATATGAGGACCAGTCTGTCCAGTGTGGTGATATGGGGACCAGTCTGTCCAGTGTGGTGATATATGGGACCAGTCTGTCCAGTGTGGTGATATATGGGACCAGTCTGTCCAGTGTGGTGATATGAGGACCAGTCTGTCCAGTATGGTGATATTGGGACCAGTCTGTCCAGTGTGGTGATATATGGGACCAGTCTGTCCAGTGTGGTGATATGGGGACCAGTCTGTCCAGTGTGGTGATATATGAGGACCAGTCTGTCCAGTGTGGTGATATATTGGGACCAGTCTGTCCAGTGTGGTGATATGAGGACCAGTCTGTGCAGTGTGATGATATGAGGACCAGTCTGTACAGTGTGGTGATATATTGGGACCAGTCTGTCCAGTGTGGTGATATGAGGACCAGTCTGTCCAGTATGGTGATATGAGGACCAGTCTGTCCAGTGTGGTGATATGGGGACCAGTCTGTCCAGTGTGGTGATATATGGGACCAGTCTGTCCAGTGTGGTGATATGGGGACCAGTCTGTCCAGTGTGATGATATGAGGACCAGTCTGTACAGTGTGGTGATATATTGGGACCAGTCTGTCCAGTGTGGTGATATAAGGACCAGTCTGTCCAGTGTGGTGATATGAGGACCAGTCTGTCTAGTGTGGTGATATGGGGACCAGTCTGTCCAGTGTGGTGATATATTGGGACCAGTCTGTCCAGTGTGGTGATATGGGGACCAGTCTGTCCAGTGTGGTGATATGAGGACCAGTCTGTCCAGTGTGGTGATATGGGGATCAGTCTGTCCAGTGTGGTGATATGGGGACCAGTCTGTCCAGTGTGATGATATGGGGATCAGTCTGTCCAGTGTGGTGATATGGGGACCAGTCTGTCTAGTGTGGTGATATGGGGACCAGTCTGTCCAGTGTGGTGATATGGGGACCAGTCTGTCTAGTGTGGTGATATGGGGACCAGTCTGTCTAGTGTGGTGATATGGGGACCAGTCTGTCCAGTGTGGTGATATGGGGACCAGTCTGTCCAGTGTGATGATATGGGGACCAGTCTGTCCAGTGTGGTGATATGGGGACCAGTCTGTCCAGTGTGGTGATATAAGGACCAGTCTGTCCAGTGTGGTGATATGAGGACCAGTCTGTCCAGTGTGGTGATATGAGGACCAGTCTGTCCAGTGTGGTGATATAAGGACCAGTCTGTCCAGTGTGGTGATATGAGGACCAGTCTGTCCAGTGTGGTGATATGGGGACCAGTCTGTCCAGTGTGGTGATATAAGGACCAGTCTGTCCAGTGTGATGATATGAGGACCAGTCTGTACAGTGTGGTGATATATTGGGACCAGTCTGTCCAGTGTGGTGATATGGGGACCAGTCTGTCCAGTGTGGTGATATGGGGACCAGTCTGTCCAGTGTGGTGATATGAGGACCAGTCTGTCTAGTGTGATGATATGAGGACCAGTCTGTCCAGTGTGGTGATATGGGGACCAGTCTGTCCAGTGTGATGATATGGGGACCAGTCTGTCCAGTGTGGTGATATGGGGACCAGTCTGTCCAGTGTGGTGATATAAGGACCAGTCTGTCCAGTGTGGTGATATGAGGACCAGTCTGTCCACTGTGATGATATGAGGACCAGTCTGTCCAGTGTGGTGATATGGGGATCAGTCTGTCCAGTGTGATGATATGGGGACCAGTCTGTCCAGTGTGGTGATATGGGGACCAGTCTGTCCAGTGTGGTGATATGGGGACCAGTCTGTCCAGTGTGGTGATATGGGGACCAGTCTGTCCAGTGTGGTGATATGAGGACCAGTCTGTCCAGTGTGGTGATATGGGGACCAGTCTGTCCAGTGTGGTGATATGGGGACCAGTCTGTCCAGTGTGGTGATATATTGGGACCAGTCTGTCCAGTGTGGTGATATGAGGACCAGTCTGTCCAGTGTGGTGATATGGGGACCAGTCTGTCCAGTGTGGTGATATGGGGACCAGTCTGTCCAGTGTGGTGATATATTGGGACCAGTCTGTCCAGTGTGGTGATATGAGGACCAGTCTGTCCAGTGTGATGATATGGGGACCAGTCTGTCTAGTGTGGTGATATGGGGATCAGTCTGTCCAGTGTGGTGATATGAGGACCAGTCTGTCCAGTGTGATGATATGAGGACCAGTCTGTCCAGTGTGGTGATATGAGGACCAGTCTGTCTAGTGTGATGATATGAGGACCAGTCTGTCCAGTGTGGTGATATAAGGACCAGTCTGTCTAGTGTGATGATATGAGGACCAGTCTGTCCAGTGTGGTGATATGGGGACCAGTCTGTCCAGTGTGGTGATATGGGGACCAGTCTGTCCAGTGTGGTGATATGGGGATCAGTCTGTCCAGTGTGATGATATGGGGATCAGTCTGTCCAGTGTGGTGATATGGGGACCAGTCTGTCCAGTGTGATGATATGGGGACCAGTCTGTCCAGTGTGGTGATATAGGGACCAGTCTGTCCAGTGTGGTGATATGGGGACCAGTCTGTCCAGTGTGGTGATATAAGGACCAGTCTGTCCAGTGTGGTGATATGAGGACCAGTCTGTCCAGTGTGGTGATATGGGGACCAGTCTGTCCAGTGTGGTGATATGGGGACCAGTCTGTCCAGTGTGGTGATATGGGGACCAGTCTGTCCAGTGTGGTGATATAAGGACCAGTCTGTCCAGTGTGGTGATATAAGGACCAGTCTGTCCAGTGTGGTGATATGGGGACCAGTCTGTCCAGTGTGGTGATATATTGGGACCAGTCTGTCCAGTGTGGTGATATATTGGGACCAGTCTGTCCAGTGTGGTGATATGGGGACCAGTCTGTCCAGTGTGGTGATATGGGGACCAGTCTGTCCAGTGTGGTGATATGGGGACCAGTCTGTCCAGTGTGATGATATGGGGACCAGTCTGTCCAGTGTGGTGATATAAGGACCAGTCTGTCCAGTGTGGTGATATGGGGACCAGTCTGTCCAGTGTGGTGATATGGGGACCAGTCTGTCCAGTGTGATGATATGGGGACCAGTCTGTCCAGTGTGGTGATATGGGGACCAGTCTGTCCAGTGTGATGATATGGGGACCAGTCTGTCCAGTGTGGTGATATATTGGGACCAGTCTGTCCAGTGTGGTGATATGAGGACCAGTCTGTCCAGTGTGGTGATATAAGGACCAGTCTGTCCAGTGTGGTGATATGAGGACCAGTCTGTCTAGTGTGGTGATATGGGGACCAGTCTGTCCAGTGTGATGATATGGGGACCAGTCTGTCCAGTGTGGTGATATATTGGGACCAGTCTGTCCAGTGTGGTGATATGAGGACCAGTCTGTCCAGTGTGATGATATGAGGACCAGTCTGTCCAGTGTGATGATATATGAGGACCAGTCTGTCCAGTGTGGTGATATGAGGACCAGTCTGTCCAGTGTGGTGATATGGGGACCAGTCTGTCCAGTGTGGTGATATGGGGACCAGTCTGTCCAGTGTGGTGATAGGAGGACCAGTCTGTCCAGTGTGGTGATATGAGGACCAGTCTGTCCAGTGTGGTGATATATGAGGACCAGTCTATCCAGTGTGGTGATATATTGGGACCAGTCTGTCCAGTGTGGTGATATGAGGACCAGTCTGTCCAGTATGGTGATATGAGGACCAGTCTGTCCAGTGTGGTGATATGGGGACCAGTCTGTCCAGTGTGGTGATATATGGGACCAGTCTGTCCAGTGTGGTGATATATGGGACCAGTCTGTCCAGTGTGGTGATATATGGGACCAGTCTGTCCAGTGTGGTGATATATGGGACCAGTCTGTCCAGTGTGGTGATATGGGGACCAGTCTGTCCAGTGTGGTGATATATGAGGACCAGTCTGTCCAGTGTGGTGATATATTGGGACCAGTCTGTCCAGTGTGGTGATATGAGGACCAGTCTGTGCAGTGTGATGATATGAGGACCAGTCTGTACAGTGTGGTGATATATTGGGACCAGTCTGTCCAGTGTGGTGATATGAGGACCAGTCTGTCCAGTATGGTGATATGAGGACCAGTCTGTCCAGTGTGGTGATATGGGGACCAGTCTGTCCAGTGTGGTGATATATGGGACCAGTCTGTCCAGTGTGGTGATATGGGGACCAGTCTGTCCAGTGTGATGATATGAGGACCAGTCTGTACAGTGTGGTGATATATTGGGACCAGTCTGTCCAGTGTGGTGATATAAGGACCAGTCTGTCCAGTGTGGTGATATGAGGACCAGTCTGTCCAGTGTGGTGATATGGGGACCAGTCTGTCCAGTGTGGTGATATAAGGACCAGTCTGTCCAGTGTGATGATATGAGGACCAGTCTGTACAGTGTGGTGATATATTGGGACCAGTCTGTCCAGTGTGGTGATATGGGGACCAGTCTGTCCAGTGTGGTGATATATGAGGACCAGTCTGTCCAGTGTGATGATATGAGGACCAGTCTGTCCAGTGTGGTGATATGGGGACCAGTCTGTCTAGTGTGGTGATATGGGGACCAGTCTGTCCAGTGTGGTGATATAAGGACCAGTCTGTCCAGTGTGGTGATATGAGGACCAGTCTGTCCAGTGTGGTGATATGGGGACCAGTCTGTCCAGTGTGGTGATATGGGGACCAGTCTGTCCAGTGTGGTGATATGAGGACCAGTCTGTCCAGTGTGGTGATATAAGGACCAGTCTGTCCAGTGTGGTGATATGAGGACCAGTCTGTCCAGTGTGGTGATATGGGGACCAGTCTGTCCAGTGTGGTGATATGAGGACCAGTCTGTCCAGTGTGGTGATAGGAGGACCAGTCTGTCCAGTGTGGTGATATATTGGGACCAGTCTGTCCAGTGTGATGATATGAGGACCAGTCTGTCCAGTGTGGTGATATGGGGACCAGTCTGTCTAGTGTGGTGATATGAGGACCAGTCTGTCCAGTGTGGTGATATGGGGACCAGTCTGTCCAGTGTGGTGATATGAGGACCAGTCTGTCCAGTGTGGTGATATGGGGACCAGTCTGTCCAGTGTGGTGATATGGGGACCAGTCTGTCCAGTGTGGTGATATGGGGACCAGTCTGTCTAGTGTGGTGATATGGGGATCAGTCTGTCCAGTGTGGTGATATGAGGACCAGTCTATCCAGTGTGGTGATATGAGGACCAGTCTGTCCAGTGTGGTGATATGGGGACCAGTCTGTCCAGTGTGGTGATATGGGGATCAGTCTGTCCAGTGTGGTGATATGAGGACCAGTCTGTCCAGTGTGGTGATATGGGGACTAGTCTGTCCAGTGTGGTGATATGGGGACTAGTCTGTCCAGTGTGGTGATATGGGGACCAGTCTGTCCAGTGTGGTGATATGAGGACCAGTCTGTCCAGTGTGGTGATATGGGGATCAGTCTGTCCAGTGTGGTGATATGGGGACCAGTCTGTCCAGTGTGATGATATGGGGATCAGTCTGTCCAGTGTGGTGATATGGGGACCAGTCTGTCCAGTGTGGTGATATGGGGACCAGTCTGTCCAGTGTGGTGATATAAGGACCAGTCTGTCCAGTGTGATGATATGAGGACCAGTCTGTACAGTGTGGTGATATATTGGGACCAGTCTGTCCA
Organism: Lithobates clamitans; assembly: GCA_037952925.1. Taxonomy (NCBI): domain Eukaryota; kingdom Metazoa; phylum Chordata; class Amphibia; order Anura; family Ranidae; genus Lithobates; species Lithobates clamitans. The sequence continues at coordinate 106,273 of JBBGZY010003387.1, read as the reverse complement.
GTGTGGTGATATGGGGACCAGTCTGTCCAGTGTGGTGATATGGGGACCAGTCTGTCCAGTGTGGTGATATGGGGACCAGTCTGTCCAGTGTGGTGATATGGGGACCAGTCTGTCCAGTGTGGTGATATGAGGACCAGTCTGTCTAGTGTGATGATATGAGGACCAGTCTGTCCAGTGTGGTGATATGGGGACCAGTCTGTCCAGTGTGGTGATATGGGGACCAGTCTGTCCAGTGTGGTGATATGGGGACCAGTCTGTCCAGTGTGGTGATATGGGGACCAGTCTGTCCAGTGTGGTGATATGAGGACCAGTCTGTCTAGTGTGATGATATGAGGACCAGTCTGTCCAGTGTGGTGATATGGGGACCAGTCTGTCCAGTGTGATGATATGGGGACCAGTCTGTCCAGTGTGGTGATATGGGGACCAGTCTGTCCAGTGTGGTGATATAAGGACCAGTCTGTCCAGTGTGGTGATATGAGGACCAGTCTGTCCACTGTGATGATATGAGGACCAGTCTGTCCAGTGTGGTGATATGGGGATCAGTCTGTCCAGTGTGATGATATGGGGACCAGTCTGTCCAGTGTGGTGATATGGGGACCAGTCTGTCCAGTGTGGTGATATGGGGACCAGTCTGTCCAGTGTGGTGATATGGGGACCAGTCTGTCCAGTGTGGTGATATGAGGACCAGTCTGTCCAGTGTGGTGATATGGGGACCAGTCTGTCCAGTGTGGTGATATGGGGACCAGTCTGTCCAGTGTGGTGATATATTGGGACCAGTCTGTCCAGTGTGGTGATATGAGGACCAGTCTGTCCAGTGTGGTGATATGGGGACCAGTCTGTCCAGTGTGGTGATATGGGGACCAGTCTGTCCAGTGTGGTGATATATTGGGACCAGTCTGTCCAGTGTGGTGATATGAGGACCAGTCTGTCCAGTGTGATGATATGGGGACCCGTCTGTCTAGTGTGGTGATATGGGGATCAGTCTGTCCAGTGTGGTGATATGAGGACCAGTCTGTCCAGTGTGATGATATGAGGACCAGTCTGTCCAGTGTGGTGATATGAGGACCAGTCTGTCTAGTGTGATGATATGAGGACCAGTCTGTCCAGTGTGGTGATATGGGGACCAGTCTGTCCAGTGTGGTGATATGGGGACCAGTCTGTCCAGTGTGGTGATATGGGGATCAGTCTGTCCAGTGTGATGATATGGGGATCAGTCTGTCCAGTGTGGTGATATGGGGACCAGTCTGTCCAGTGTGGTGATATGAGGACCAGTCTGTCCAGTGTGATGATATGAGGACCAGTCTGTCCAGTGTGGTGATATGGGGACCAGTCTGTCCAGTGTGATGATATGAGGACCAGTCTGTCCAGTGTGATGATATGAGGACCAGTCTGTCCAGTGTGGTGATATGAGGACCAGTCTGTCCAGTGTGGTGATATGGGGACCAGTCTGTCCAGTGTGGTGATATGAGGACCAGTCTGTCCAGTGTGATGATATGAGGACCAGTCTGTCCAGTGTGGTGATATAAGGACCAGTCTGTCCAGTGTGGTGATATGGGGACCAGTCTGTCCAGTGTGGTGATATGAGGACCAGTCTGTCCAGTGTGGTAATATGGGGACCAGTCTGTCCAGTGTGGTGATATGAGGACCAGTCTGTCCAGTGTGGTGATATATTGGGACCAGTCTGTCCAGTGTGGTGATATATTGGGACCAGTCTGTCCAGTGTGGTGATATATTGGGACCAGTCTGTCCAGTGTGATGATATGAGGACCAGTCTGTCCAGTGTGATGATATATGAGGACCAGTCTGTCCAGTGTGGTGATATGGGGACCAGTCTGTCCAGTGTGGTGATATGAGGACCAGTCTGTCCAGTGTGGTAATATGGGGACCAGTCTGTCCAGTGTGGTGATATGAGGACCAGTCTGTCCAGTGTGGTGATATAAGGACCAGTCTGTCCAGTGTGGTGATATGAGGACCAGTCTGTCCAGTGTGGTGATATGGGGACCAGTCTGTCCAGTGTGGTGATATATGAGGACCAGTCTGTCCAGTGTGATGATATGAGGACCAGTCTATCTAGTGTGGTGATATATGGGACCAGTCTGTCCAGTGTGGTGATATATGGGACCAGTCTGTCCAGTGTGGTGATATATGTGACCAGTCTGTCCAGTGTGGTGATATATTGGGACCAGTCTGTCCAGTGTGGTGATATAAGGACCAGTCTGTCCAGTGTGGTGATATATGGGGACCAGTCTGTCCAGTGTGGTGATATATGAGGACCAGTCTGTCCAGTGTGGTGATATATGGGACGAGTCTGTCCAGTGTGGTGATATATGGGACCAGTCTGTCCAGTGTGGTGATATATGAGGACCAGTCTGTCCAGTGTGGTGATGTATGGGACGAGTCTGTCCAGTGTGGTGATATATGGGACCAGTCTGTCCAGTGTGGTGATATAAGGACCAGTCTGTCCAGTGTGGTGATATGAGGACCAGTCTGTCCAGTGTGATGATATATGAGGACCAGTCTGTCTAGTGTGGTGATATGGGGATCAGTCTGTCCAGTGTGGTGATATGGGGACCAGTCTGTCCAGTGTGGTGATATGAGGACCAGTCTGTCCAGTGTGGTGATAGGAGGACCAGTCTGTCCAGTGTGGTGATATGGGGACCAGTCTGTCCAGTGTGGTGATATGGGGACCAGTCTGTCCAGTGTGGTGAAATTGGGACCAGTCTGTCCAGTGTGGTGATATAAGGACCAGTCTGTCCAGTGTGGTGATATGGGGACCAGTCTGTCCAGTGTGGTGATATGAGGACCAGTCTGTCCAGTGTGGTGATAGGAGGACCAGTCTGTCCAGTGTGGTGATATGAGGACCAGTCTGTCCAGTGTGGTGATAGGAGGACCAGTCTGTCCAGTGTGGTGATATATGGGACCAGTCTGTCCAGTGTGGTGATATGGGGACCAGTCTGTCCAGTGTGGTGATATGAGGACCAGTCTGTCCAGTGTGGTGATATGGGGACCAGTCTGTCCAGTGTGGTGATATGGGGACCAGTCTGTCCAGTGTGGTGATATGAGGACCAGTCTGTCCAGTGTGGTGATATGGGGACCAGTCTGTCCAGTGTGGTGATATGAGGACCAGTCTGTCCAGTGTGGTGATATATGGGGACCAGTCTGTCTAGTGTGGTGATATGGGGACCAGCCTGTCCAGTGTGATGATATGGGGACCAGTCTGTCCAGTGTGGTGATATGAGGACCAGTCTGTCCAGTGTGGTGATATATTGGGACCAGTATGTCCAGTGTGGTGATATGAGGACCAGTCTGTCCAGTGTGGTGATATGAGGACCAGTCTGTCCAGTGTGGTGATATATGGGGACCAGTCTATCCAGTGTGGTGATATGGGGACCAGTCTGTCCAGTGTGGTGATATGGGGACCAGTCTGTCCAGTGTGGTGATATGAGGACCAGTCTGTATAATGTGGTGATATAAGGACCAGTCTGTCCAGTGTGATGATATGGGGACCAGTCTGTCCAGTGTGGTGATATGAGGACCAGTCTGTCCAGTGTGGTGATATGAGGACCAGTCTGTCCAGTGTGGTGATATATGGGGACCAGTCTATCCAGTGTGGTGTATGGGGACCAGTCTGTCCAGTGTGGTGATATGGGGACCAGTCTGTCCAGTGTGGTGATATGAGGACCAGTCTGTCCAGTGTGGTGATATGGGGACCAGTCTGTCCAGTGTGGTGATATAAGGACCAGTCTTTCCAGTGTGGTGATATGGGGACCAGTCTGTCCAGTGTGGTGATATAAGGACCAGTCTGTCCAGTGTGATGATATTGGGACCAGTCTGTCCAGTGTGGTGATATGAGGACCAGTCTGTCCAGTGTGGTGATATGGGGACCAGTCTGTCCAGTGTGGTGATATGGGGACCAGTCTGTCCAGTGTGGTGATATGAGGACCAGTCTGTCCAGTGTGGTGATATGGGGACCAGTCTGTCCAGTGTGGTGATATGAGGACCAGTCTGTCCAGTGTGGTGATATGGGGACCAGTCTGTCCAGTGTGGTGATATGAGGACCAGTCTGTCCAGTGTGGTGATATGAGGACCAGTCTGTCCAGTGTGGTGATATGAGGACCAGTCTGTCCAGTGTGGTGATATATGGGGACCAGTCTGTCCAGTGTGGTGATATGAGGACCAGTCTGTCCAGTGTGGTGATATGAGGACCAGTCTGTCCAGTGTGGTGATATGAGGACCAGTCTGTCCAGTGTGGTGATATGGGGACCAGTCTGTCCAGTGTGGTGATATATGAGGACCAGTCTGTCCAGTGTGGTGATAGGAGGACCAGTCTGTCCAGTGTGGTGATATGGGGACCAGTCTGTCCAGTGTGGTGATATAAGGACCAGTCTGTCCAGTGTGGTGATATGAGGACCAGTCTGTCCAGTGTGGTGATATGGGGACCAGTCTGTCCAGTGTGGTGATATGAGGACCAGTCTATCCAGTGTGGTGATATGAGGACCAGTCTGTCCAGTGTGGTGATATGGGGACCAGTCTGTCCAGTGTGGTGATATGAGGACCAGTCTGTCCAGTGTGGTGATATATGGGACCAGTCTGTCCAGTGTGGTGATATGAGGACCAGTCTGTCCAGTGTGGTGATATGGGGACCAGTCTGTCCAGTGTGGTGATATGAGGACCAGTCTGTCCAGTGTGGTGATATGAGGACCAGTCTGTCCAGTGTGGTGATATGAGGACCAGTCTGTCCAGTGTGGTGATATATGGGGACCAGTCTGTCCAGTGTGGTGATATGAGGACCAGTCTGTCCAGTGTGGTGATATGAGGACCAGTCTGTCCAGTGTGGTGATATGGGGACCAGTCTGTCCAGTGTGGTGATATGAGGACCAGTCTGTCCAGTGTGGTGATATGAGGACCAGTCTGTCCAGTGTGGTGATATAAGGACCAGTCTGTCCAGTGTGGTGATATGGGGACCAGTCTGTCCAGTGTGGTGATATAAGGACCAGTCTGTATACTGTGGTGATATAAGGACCAGTCTGTCCAGGGACAGTTGGACTGATGTCTCCTCATTCCGATCTTTCAGGAGAACTCTACACTCGGAATATATTTGTAGTCCGGGGATTCCAGAGAAGAACGTTCCCACAAGTCTCCTGAGGAAGGTGAAGGGGGAGGAGCTTGTGAAGGACAGTCATGTGACGGTAGGTGGATGTGGTGGGATCGGTCCTCTGCTCAGTATGAATGGGGGGATGGGCTCTACGGGAGGATATAAATCTCATCAGCCAATCAGAAAACTCCTTCACTGATCTGACTGAAGGAATGTGGTCCAAGAGACCCCAAAACATGAGATGAGGGGGATGGAAGTGTTAGGTATAGGGTTTAGATTAGGGTTAGTGTTAGGGTTAGTGTTAGGTATAGGGTTTAGATTAGGGTTAGTGTTAGGGTTAACATTAGTATTGAATTAGTGTATCGTGGTGATTACAAGTTTTTTTCTGTCCTTTGAAGTCCTAATAAGGAGAATCTGAGACAAATTTTGGAGAAATGACTCTTCTCCTCCTTACTCAGTGTGGATGACAATAGATTGCCTATAGGAAGAAGGTTGTCTCCTCCTACATACGGACATATTGGATCAGGATCTTGGGGCGGTTCTATTTTGGCGCAGTGGATCCCGCGCTCCTTGTTCAGTCCGCCATATTCTCCTCCATACATCTACTGAGGGACATTCAGGCCGATTCACATCTCTAAGCGCATTTCCTGCATTAAGGCTCTACATTGACATGAGGAAAATGCACCCGAACTGTTTTTGCTCCCCATATCACATCGATCGTTTACCTTCATGTTATTTCTATATGTGGGATGGGGCTGCATTCAGAGTGAATGGTGACACACATTTACATCACGTTTTGCTGTGTGCACCTACGCACGCTCATAGATTTTAATTCATCATCAGAAGATAACTCCAGCCAGGCGGCTGAACCCACATTTTGTATCATTCATTGAATGTTGTTGAGGGTATTTGTCACACAAAGCCCATCGTGATACGTTCGGCCAGTCCTGATATTCGGGGAACATCTGGGACTTTCCTGGAGATCAGCCATAACTCAGAGATCCCTGCGAAACTCCGAGCTGACACCGGGAACGCCGCGCGTCGTAATAAATGATGTATTGGGGCCATTAAACAAGAGATCCTTGAAGGAGATTGTCAATAATTCTCCAATCCCCCCGACGTCCCGTCATTAGATGAGCCAACAAGCACATTGATCGCTTCTACGAGCAAAAACACCCCCGCTTGTGAGAGGAGGCCGCGCCGTACCATGATGGTGGAGAGAAACCGGCACCTTGGCCTGTCAGTGTACCCCGAAAGCCCACATTCTGAATGGAAAAGTGGGGGGATTCACTCACCTCTCTATGGAAAATCTAGAACAGCCTTATTAATCCTTCACCCCCAAAGAACCCTTCAAATTATGTTCAGGTCTACAGGGACCCAACCCCCCACCAGTAAGAATGCTCCTTACATTGGTGGTCGGTGGGAAGAACGTCCCTCTTAAAGACAGCTGAAAAGATCATTGTTGTCATGCAACTGACTCCAGAAATCTGCAAACACCATCAAATGGGGGGTCAATAAACCATGGTTCAAGGCATTGGCCACATACACTGATCAGCCATCAGTTTATAACTAACCACCCACCTAATATTGGGTAGGTCCCCCTTTCCTGACCCGTCCAGGCATGGACTCCATGAGCCCTCTGAAGGTGCATTGTGGTATCTGGTATCAAGCTGTCACTAGCAGATCCTTTAAGTCCTGTAAGTTCAGAGGTGGGACCTCCATTGATCAGACCTGTTTTTCCAGCACGTCCCACAGATACTCGATTGTATTGAGATCTGGAGAATTTGTAGGCCAAGACAACACCTCAAACACGTTATTGTGTTCCTCAAACCAATCTTGAATTCATCAGACTAGGCCACCTTCTTCAATTGCTCCGTGCTCCAGTTCTGATGCTCATGTGCCCATTGTAGTTGCTTTTGGCTGTGGACACGAGTCAGCATGGGCACCCTGACCAGTCTCCAACTACACCACCCCATACACAACAACCTGCAATTAATGAGCCTTCCCTCCCGACCTCAATTAATGAGCCTTCCCCCTCCCCACCTTCATCAATGAGCCTTCCCTCTCCACCTCCATCAATGAGCCTTCCCTCCACATCTCCATCAATGAGCCTTCCCTCCCCGCCTCCATCAATGAGCCTTCTCTCTCCCCACCTCCATCAATGAGCCTTCTCTCCCCACCTCCATCAATGAGCCTTCCCTCTCCACCTCCATCAATGAGCCTTCCCTCTCCACATCTCCATCAATGAGCCTTCCCTCCCCACCTCCATTAATGAGCCTTCCCTCTCCACATCTCCATCAATGAGCCTTCCCTCTCCACCTCCATTAATGAGCCTTCCCCCTCCCCACCTCCATTAATGAGCCTTCCCCTCTCCACCTCCATCAATGAGCCTTCCTTCCCCACCTCAATCAATGAGCCCTCCCTCCCCCACCTCCATCAATGAGCCTTCCCTCCCCACCTCCATCAATGAGCCTTCCCTCCCCACCTTCATCAATGAGTCTTCCCTCCCCACCTCCATCAATGAGCCTCCCCTCCCCACCTCCATCAATGAGCCTCCCCCCCACCTCCATCAATGAGCCTTCCCTCCCCACCTCCACCAATGAGCCTTCCCTCCCCACCTCCATCAATGATCCTTCCCTCCCCACCTCCATCAATGAGCCTTCCCTCCCCCACCTCCATCAATGAGCCTTCCCTCCCCTCCTCCATCAATGAGCCTTCCCTCCCCCACCTCCATCAATGAGCCTTCCCTCCCCACCTCCATCAATGAGCCTTCCCTCCCCACCTCCATCAATGAGCCTTCCCTCCCCACCTCCTTCAATGAGCCTTCCCTCCCCACCTCCATCAATGAGCCTTCCCTCCCCACCTCCACCAATGAGCCTTCCCTCCCCACCTCCATCAATGAGCCTTCCCTCCCCACCTCCATCAATGAGCCTTCCCTCCCCACCTCCATCAATGAGCCTTCCCTCCCCACCTCCATCAATGAGCCTTCCCTCCCCCCACCTCCATCAATGAGCCTTCCCTCCCCCACCTCCATCAATGAGCCTTCCCTCCCCCACCTCCATCAATGAGCCTTCCCTCCCGACCTCAATTAATGAGCCTTCCCCCTCTCCACCTCCATCAATGAGCCTTCCTTCCCCACCTCCATCAATGAGCCTTCCCTCCCCCCACCTCCACCAATGAGCCTTCCCCTCCCCACCTCCATCAATGAGCCTTCTCCCCCCACCTCCATCAATGAGCCTTCCATCCCCCACCTCCACCAATGAGCCTTCCTTCCCCACCTCCATCAATGAGCCTTCCCTCCCCACCTCCATCAATGAGCCTTCCTTCCCCACCTCCATCAATGAGCCTTCCCTCCCCATCTCCACCAATGAGCCTTCCCCTCCCCACCTCCATCAATGAGCCTTCCCTCCACACCTCCATCAATGAGCCTTTCCTCCTCACCACCATCAATGAGCCTTCCCTCCCCACCTTCATCAATGAGCCTTCCCTCCCCACCTCAAATAATGAGCCTTCCCTCTCCACCTCCATCAATGAGCCTTCCCTCCCCCACCTTCATCAATGAGCCTTCCCTCCCCACCTCAATAAATGAGCCTTCCCCCTCCCCACCTTCATCAATGAGCCTTCTCTCCCCACCTTCATCAATGAGCCTTCCCTCCCCACCTCCATCAATGAGCCTTCCATCCCCCACCTCCACCAATGAGCCTTCCTTCCCCACCTCCATCAATGAGCCTTCCCTCCCCACTTCCATCAATGAGCCTTCCTTCCCCACCTCCATCAATGAGCCTTCCCTCCCCATCTCCACCAATGAGCCTTCCCCTCCCCACCTCCATCAATGAGCCTTCCCTCCCCCCACCTCCATCAATGAGCCTCCCCTCCCCACCTTCATCAATGAGTCTTCCCTCCCCCCACCTCCATCAATGAGTCTTCCCTCCCACCTCCATCAATGAGCCTTCCCTCCCCACCTCCATCAATGATCCTTCCCTCCCCACCTCCATCAATGATCCTTCCCTCCCCATCTCCATCAATGAGCCTTCCCTCCCCACCTCCATCAATGAGCCTCCCCTCCCCCACCTCCATCAATGAGCCTCCCCTCCCCCACCTCCATTAATGAGCCTTCCCTCCCCACCTCCATCAATGAGCCTTCCCTCCCCACCTCCATCAATGAGCCTTCCCTCTCCACCTCCATCAATGAGCCTTCCCTCCCCACCTCCATCAATGAGCCTTCCCTCCTTCACCTCCATTAATGAGCCTTCCCTCCCCCACCTCCATCAATGAGCCTCCCCTCCTTCACCTCCATCAATGAGCCTTCCCTCCCCCACCTCCATCAATGAGCCTTCCCTCCCCACCTCCATCAATGAGCCTTCCCTCCCCACCTCAATCAATGAGCCTTTCCCCCCACCTCAATCAATGAGCCTTCCCTCCCCACCTCTATCAATGAGCCTTCCCTCCCCGACCTCCATCAATGAGCCTTCCCTCCCCCACCTCCATCAATGAGCCTTCCCTCCCCACCTCCATCAATGAGCCTTCCCTCCCCACCTCAATCAATGAGCCTTCCCTCCCCACCTCTATCAATGAGCCTTCCCTCCCCCACCTTCATCAATGAGCCTTCCCTCCCCACCTCCATCAATGAGCCTTCCCTCCCCCACCTCCATCAATGAGCCTTCCCTCCCCCACCTCCATCAATGAGCCTTCCCTCTCCACCTCCATCAATGAGCCTTCTCTCTCCCCACCTCCATCAATGAGCCTTCCCTCCCACCTCCATCAATGAGCCTTCCCTCCCCACCAAGGAGCCTTCCCTCCCCCACCTCCACCAATGAGCCTTCTCTCTCCCCACCTCCATCAATGAGCCTTCCCTCCCACCTCCATCAATGAGCCTTCCCTCCCCCCACCTCCATCAATGAGCCTTCCCTCCCCCACCTCCATCAATGAGCCTTCCCTCCCCCACCTCCATCAATGAGCCTTCCCCCCCCCACCTCCATCAATGAGCCTTCCCTCCCACCTCCATCAATGAGCCTTCCCTCCCCACCTCCATCAATGAGCCTTCCCTTCCCACCTCCATTAATGAGCCTCCCCCACCTCCATCAATGAGCCTTCCCTCCCCACCAAGGAGCCTTCCCTCCCCCACCTCCATCAATGAGCCTTCCCTCCCCCACCTCCACCAATGAGCCTTCCCTCCCCCCCACCTCCATCAATGAGCCTTCCCTCCCCACCTCCATCAATGAGCCTTCCCTCCCCACCTTCATCAATGAGCCTTCCATCCCCCACCTCCATCAATGAGTCTTCCCTCCCCCACCTCCATCAATGAGCCTTCCCTCTTCACCTCCATCAATGAGCCTTCCCTCCCCCACCTCAATCAATGAGCCTTCCCTCCCCACCTCCATCAATGAGTCTTCCCTCCCCCACCTCCATCAATGAGCCTTCCCTCTTCACCTCCATCAATGAGCCTTCCCTCCCCCACCTCAATCAATGAGCCTTCCCTCCCCCACCTCCATCAATGAGCCTTCCCTCCCCCACCTCCATCAATGAGCCTTCCTTCCCCACCTCCATCAATGAGCCTTCTCTCTCCACCTCCATCAATGAGCCTTCCCTCCCCGACCTCCATCAATGAGCCTTCCCTCTCCACCTCCATCAATGAGCCTTCCCTCCCCACCTCCATCAATGAGCCTTCCCTGCCCACCTCCATCAATGAGCCTCCCCTCCTTCACCTCCATCAATGAGCCTTCCCTCCCCCACCTCCATCAATGAGCCTCCCCTCCTTCACCTCCATCAATGAGCCTTCCCTCCCCCACCTCCATCAATGAGCCTTCCCTCCCCACCTCCTTCAATGAGCCTTCCCTCCCCACCTCAATCAATGAGCCTTTCCCCCCACCTCAATCAATGAGCCTTCCCTCCCCACCTCTATCAATGAGCCTTCCCTCCCCGACCTCCATCAATGAGCCTTCCCTCCCCCACCTCCATCAATGAGCCTTCCCTCCCCACCTCCATCAATGAGCCTTCCCTCCCCACCTCAATCAATGAGCCTTCCCTCCCCACCTCTATCAATGAGCCTTCCCTTCCCCACCTCCATCAATGAGCCTTCCCTCCCCACCTCCATCAATGAGCCTTCCCTCCCCACCTCTATCAATGAGCCTTCCCTCCCCACCTCCATCAATGAGCCTTCCCTCCCCACCTCCATCAATGAGCCTTCCCTCCCCCACCTCCATCAATGAGCCTCCCCTCCCCCACCTCCATCAATGAGCCTCCCCTCCCCCACCTCCATCAATGAGCCTTCCCTCCCCACCTCCATCAATGAGCCTTCCCTCCCCACCTTCATCAATGAGCCTTCCCTCCCCCACCTCCATCAATGAGCCTTCCCTCCCCCACCTTCATCAATGAGCCTTCCCTCCCCACCTCCATCAATGAGCCTTCCCTCCCCCACCTCCATCAATGAGCCTTCCCTCCCCCACCTCCATCAATGAGCCTTCCCTCTCCACCTCCATCAATGAGCCTTCTCTCTCCCCACCTCCATCAATGAGCCTTCCCTCCCACCTCCATCAATGAGCCTTCCCTCCCCACCAAGGAGCCTTCCCTCCCCCACCTCCACCAATGAGCCTTCTCTCTCCCCACCTCCATCAATGAGCCTCCCCTCCTTCACCTCCATCAATGAGCCTCCCCTCCCCCACCTCCATCAATGAGCCTTCCCTCCCCACCTCCATCAATGAGCCTTCCCTCCCCACCTTCATCAATGAGCCTTCCCTCCCCCACCTCCATCAACGAGCCTTCCCTCCCCCCACCTCCATCAATGAGCCTTCCCTCCCCCACCTCCATCAATGAGCCTTCCCTCCCCCACCTCCATCAATGAGCCTTCCCTCCCCCACCTCCATCAATGAGCCTTCCCTCCCCCACCTCCATCAATGAGCCTTCCCTCCCCACCTCCATCAATGAGCCTTCCCTCCCACCTCCATTAATGAGCCTCCCCCACCTCCATCAATGAGCCTTCCCTCCCCACCAAGGAGCCTTCCCTCCCCCACCTCCATCAATGAGCCTTCCCTCCCCCACCTCCACCAATGAGCCTTCCCTCCCCCCCACCTCCATCAATGAGCCTTCCCTCCCCACCTCCATCAATGAGCCTTCCCTCCCCACCTTCATCAATGAGCCTTCCATCCCCCACCTCCATCAATGAGTCTTCCCTCCCCCACCTCCATCAATGAGCCTTCCCTCTTCACCTCCATCAATGAGCCTTCCCTCCCCCACCTCAATCAATGAGCCTTCCCTCCCCACCTCCATCAATGAGTCTTCCCTCCCCCACCTCCATCAATGAGCCTTCCCTCTTCACCTCCATCAATGAGCCTTCCCTCCCCCACCTCAATCAATGAGCCTTCCCTCCCCACCTCCATCAATGAGTCTTCCCTCCCCCACCTCCATCAATGAGCCTTCCCTCTTCACCTCCATCAATGAGCCTTCCCTCCCCCACCTCCATCAATGAGCCTTCTCTCCCCCACCTCCATCAATGAGCCTTCCCTCCCCCACCTCCATCAATGAGCCTTCCTTCCCCACCTCCATCAATGAGCCTTCTCTCTCCACCTCCATCAATGAGCCTTCCCTCCCCGACCTCCATCAATGAGCCTTCCCTCTCCACCTCCATCAATGAGCCTTCCCTCCCCACCTCCATCAATGAGCCTTCCCTCCTTCACCTCCATTAATGAGCCTTCCCTCCCCCACCTCCATCAATGAGCCTCCCCTCCTTCACCTCCATCAATGAGCCTTCCCTCCCCCACCTCCATCAATGAGCCTTCCCTCCCCACCTCCATCAATGAGCCTTCCCTCCCCACCTCAATCAATGAGCCTTTCCCCCCACCTCAATCAATGAGCCTTCCCTCCCCCACCTCCATCAATGAGCCTTCCCTCCCCACCTCTATCAATGAGCCTTCCCTTCCCCACCTCCATCAATGAGCCTTCCCTCCCCACCTCCATCAATGAGCCTTCCCTCCCCACCTCTATCAATGAGCCTTCCCTCCCCACCTCCATCAATGAGCCTTCCCTCCCCACCTCCATCAATGAGCCTTCCCTCCCCCACCTCCATCAATGAGCCTCCCCTCCCCCACCTCCATCAATGAGCCTCCCCTCCCCCACCTCCATCAATGAGCCTTCCCTCCCCACCTCCATCAATGAGCCTTCCCTCCCCACCTCCATCAATGAGCCTTCCCTCCCCCACCTCCATCAATGAGCCTTCCCTCCCCCACCTTCATCAATGAGCCTTCCCTCCCCACCTCCATCAATGAGCCTTCCCTCCCCCACCTCCATCAATGAGCCTTCCCTCCCCCACCTCCATCAATGAGCCTTCCCTCCCCCACCTCCATCAATGAGCCTTCCCTCTCCACCTCCATCAATGAGCCTTCTCTCTCCCCACCTCCATCAATGAGCCTTCCCTCCCACCTCCATCAATGAGCCTTCCCTCCCCACCAAGGAGCCTTCCCTCCCCCACCTCCACCAATGAGCCTTCTCTCTCCCCACCTCCATCAATGAGCCTCCCCTCCTTCACCTCCATCAATGAGCCTCCCCTCCCCCACCTCCATCAATGAGCCTTCCCTCCCCACCTCCATCAATGAGCCTTCCCTCCCCACCTTCATCAATGAGCCTTCCCTCCCCCACCTCCATCAATGAGCCTTCCCTCCCCCCACCTCCATCAATGAGCCTTCCCTCCCCACCTCCATCAATGAGCCTTCCCTCCCCCACCTCCATCAATGAGCCTTCCCTCCTCCACCTCCATCAATGAGCCTTCCCTCCCACCTCCATCAATGAGCCTTCCCTCCCCCACCTCCATCAATGAGCCTTCCCTCCCACCTCCATCAATGAGCCTTCCCTCCCCACCTCCATCAATGAGCCTTCCCTCCCCCACCTCCATCAATGAGCCTTCCCTCCCCCACCTCCATCAATGAGCCTTCCCTCCCACCTCCATCAATGAGCCTTCCCTTCCCACCTCCATTAATGAGCCTCCCCCACCTCCATCAATGAGCCTTCCCTCCCCACCAAGGAGCCTTCCCTCCCCCACCTCCATCAATGAGCCTTCCCTCCCCCACCTCCACCAATGAGCCTTCCCTCCCCCCCACCTCCATCAATGAGCCTTCCCTCCCCACCTCCATCAATGAGCCTTCCCTCCCCACCTTCATCAATGAGCCTTCCATCCCCCACCTCCATCAATGAGTCTTCCCTCCCCCACCTCCATCAATGAGCCTTCCCTCTTCACCTCCATCAATGAGCCTTCCCTCCCCCACCTCAATCAATGAGCCTTCCCTCCCCACCTCCATCAATGAGCCTTCCCTCCCCACCTCCATCAATGAGTCTTCCCTCCCCCACCTCCATCAATGAGTCTTCCCTCCCCCACCTCCATCAATGAGCCTTCCCTCTTCACCTCCATCAATGAGCCTTCCCTCCCCCACCTCAATCAATGAGCCTTCCCTCTTCACCTCCATCAATGAGCCTTCCCTCCCCCACCTCAATCAATGAGCCTTCCCTTCCCACCTCCATCAATGAGCCTTCCCTCCCCCACCTCCATCAATGAGCCTTCCCTCCCCCACCTCAATCAATGAGCCTTCCCTCCCCACCTCCATCAATGAGTCTTCCCTCCCCCACCTCCATCAATGAGCCTTCCCTCCCCCACCTCAATCAATGAGCCTTCCCTCCCCCACCTCCATCAATGAGCCTTCCCTCCCCCACCTCCATCAATGAGCGGCCTCATTTGGAAACAATAATTTGTTATGTATTGCGAAACGCACATAAAATTGCACAGGTGTGAAGCCAGCCTTGGTGAGTGGAAGGCCTGGGGGGGACAACATTAATCTCAGCTGGGGGCCCCATTGGCACTACATAAGGCCCAGCTGAGTGCCGGTACTGCCATGGACTGTGCTATGGTCCCACCTTAAGGAGGCTCCGCCTTCGGGTTTCCTTTCAGGTAGATTATGTTGTAGTTTCCTGAAAAGTAAAATATCTAGAAGGAGTATTTACAGTCGGGTCAGGTTTGGTTGATATGAGCAGATACTCCGTCCTGCATTACTAATCCTCTCCTCTGATTGAATGTTTTATTAGGTGAGCCCCTTCCCTGGATTTCCAGAGTCCTCCGAAGTTCTGATGGCGTCTCAGAGGCTGATCCGGGAACACAGCGAGATGTGTGGCCCGTCCAATCACATCCTTAGGCAGGTAAAGCAAACGGATAATTCTGAATCTCAATGTAGGGCGTTTTTTTCATTATAGTCAGTGTGACGGACCCAAGAGAAGTATGTCCGCCGTATACGCTTCCCTTGCCCGGTACGATCCAAGACCCCTCAGACCCCTCAGACCCCTCAGACACTTCAGACCCCTCAGACCCCTCAGACCCCTCAGACCCCTCAGACCCCTCAGACCCCTCAGACCCTTCAGACCCCTCAGACCCCTCAGACCCCTCAGTCCCCTCAGACCCCTCAGACCCCTCAGACCCTTCAGACCCCTCAGTCCCCTCAGACCCCTCAGACCCCTCAGCCCCCTCAGACCCCTCAGCCCCCTCAGACCCCTCAGATCCCTCAGACCCCTCAGACCCCTCAGACCCTTCAGACCCCTCAGACCCCTCAGCCCCCTCAGACCCCTCAGCCCCCTCAGACCCTTCAGACCCCTCAGACCCCTCAGACCCCTCAGACCCTTCAGACCCTTCAGACCTCTCAGCCCCCTCAGCCCCCTCAGACCCCTCAGACCCCTCAGACCCCTCAGACCCTTCAGACCCCTCAGACCCCTCAGACCCCTCAGACCCCTCAGCCCCCTCAGATCCCTTCAGACCCCTCAGACCCCTCAGATCCCTTCAGACCCCTCAGACTCCTCAGACCCCTCAGACCCTTCAGACCCCTCAGACCCCTCAGACCCTTCAGACCCCTCAGACCCTTCAGACCCCTCAGACCCCTCAGACCCCTCAGCCCCTTCAGACCCCTCAGACCCCTCAGACCCCTCAGACCCCTCAGACCCTTCAGACCCCTCAGACCCCTCAGACCCTTCAGACCCCTCAGACCCCTCAGACCCCTCAGACCCTTCGGACCCCTCAGACCCTTCAGACCCCTCAGACCCCTCAGACCCCTCGGACCCCTCAGACCCCTCAGACCCTTCAGACCCCTCAGACCCCTCAGACCCCTCAGACCCTTCAGACCCCTCAGACCCCTCAGACCCTTCAGACCCCTCAGACCCCTCAGACCCCTCAGACCCTTCGGACCCCTCAGACCCTTCAGACCCCTCAGACCCCTCAGACCCCTCAGACCCTTCAGACCCCTCAGACCCCTCAGACCCTTCAGACCCCTCAGACCCTTCAGACCCCTCAGACCCCTCAGACCCTTCAGACCCCTCAGACCCCTCAGACCCCTCAGACCCCTCAGACCCCTCAGACCCCTCAGACCCTTCAGACCCCTCAGACCCCTCAGACCCCTCAGACCCTTCAGACCCCTCAGACCCCTCAGACCCCTCAGCCCACCCAATCACTTGTTGAGACATCAGTGTAGGGTGGATAAAAGAATAAGACTGTTATTAAAGAACGGTTGGCATAGAGACACAGGGCGGGGTAACCTGTACATCCAATCACATGAGGCACAGATAAATTCCTACTTAGCAACAGTAACTGGGTGCAAAGACCACTTCTTACATGGAGAGACACAAGTCCATCAAGTCCAACCTATGTGTGTGATTATGTGTCAGTATTACATTATATATCCTGTATATTGCGGTCATTCAGGTGATTATCTAATAGTTTCTTGAAGCTATCAATGCTCCCCGCTGAGACCACCGCCTGTGGAAGGGAATTCCACATCCTTACCGCTCTTACAGTAAAGAACCAATGACAAGCTGCTGCTAACAAAGCAAACAGAATATTGGCATTAAAAAGGGATCAACTTCAGAGATAAAACGATAATTCTCCCGCTCTACAAGACTCTGGTCCGGCCGCACCTGGAGTATGCTGTCCAGTTCTGGGCACCAGTCCTCAGGAAGGATGTACTGGAAATGGAGCGAGTACAAAGAAGGGCAACAAAGCTAATAAAGGGTCTGGAGGATCTTAGTTATGAGGAAAGGTTGTGAGCTCTGAACTTATTCTCTCTGGAGAAGAGACGCTTGAGAGGGGATATGATTTCATTGTATAAATACCGGACTGGTGACCCCACAATATATAAATACCGGACTGGTGACCCCACAATATACAAATACCGGACTGGTGACCCCACAATATACAAATACCGGACTGGTGACCCCACAATATATAAATACCGGACTGGTGACCCCACAATATATAAATACCGGACTGGTGACCCCACAATATATAAATACCGGACTGGTGACCTCACAATATATAAATACCGGACTGGTGACCCCACAATATACAAATACCGGACTGGTGACCCCACAATATACAAATACCGGACTGGTGACCCCACAATATACAAATACCGGACTGGTGACCCCACAATATACAAATACCGGACTAGTGACCCCACAATATACAAATACCGGACTGGTGACCCCACAATAGGGATAAAACTTTTTTGCAGAAGAGAGTTTAATAAGACTCGTGGCCACTCATTACAATTAGAAGAAAAGAGGTTTAACCTTAAACTACATAGAGGGTTCTTTACTGTAAGAGCGGCAAGGATGTGGAATTCCCTTCCACAGGCGGTGGTCTCAGCGGGGAGCATTGATAGCTTCAAGAAACTATTAGATAATCACCTGAATGACCGCAATATACAGAGATATATAATGTAATACTGACATATAATCACACAACATACAGAGATATATAATGTAATATGACATATAATCACACAACATACAGAGATATATAATGTAATATGACATATAATCACACACATAGGTTGGACTTGATGGACTTGTGTCTTTTATCAACCTCACCTACTATGTAACCCTCTACGTAGTTTAATGTTAAACTTCTTTTCTTCTAATTGTAATGAGTGGCCACGAGTCTTATTAAACTCTCTTCTGCAAAAAAGTTTTATCCCTATTGTGGGGTCACCAGTCCGGTATTTGTATATTGTGGGGTCACCAGTCCGGTATTTGTATATTGTGGGGTCACCAGTCCGGTATTTGTATATTGTGGGGTCACCAGTCCGGTATTTATATATTGTGGGGTCACCAGTCCGGTATTTATATATTGTGGGGTCACCAGTCCGGTATTTATATATTGTGGGGTCACCAGTACGGTATTTATATATTGTGTGGTCACCAGTCCGGTATTTATATATTGTGGGGTCACCAATCCGGTATTTATATATTGTGGGGTCACCAGTCCGGTATTTATATATTGTGGGGTCACCAGTCCGGTATTTATATATTGTGGGGTCACCAGTCCGGTATTTGTATATTGTGGGGTCACCAGTCCGGTATTTGTATATTGTGGGGTCACCAGTCCGGTATTTGTATATTGTGGGGTCACCAGTCCGGTATTTATATATTGTGGGGTCACCAGTCCGGTATTTATATATTGTGGGGTCACCAGTCCGGTATTTATATATTGTGGGGTCACCAGTACGGTATTTATATATTGTGTGGTCACCAGTCCGGTATTTATATATTGTGGGGTCACCAATCCGGTATTTATATATTGTGGGGTCACCAGTCCGGTATTTATATATTGTGGGGTCACCAGTCCGGTATTTATATATTGGGGGTCACCAGTCCGGTATTTATATATTGTGGGGTCACCAGTCCGGTATTTGTATATTGTGGGGTCACCAGTCCGGTATTTGTATATTGTGGGGTCACCAGTCCGGTATTTATATATTGTGGGGTCACCAGTCCGGTATTTATATATTGTGGGGTCACCAGTCCGGTATTTATATATTGTGGGGTCACCAGTACGGTATTTGTATATTGTGGGGTCACCAGTCCGGTATTTGTATATTGTGGGGTCACCAGTCCGGTATTTATATATTGTGGGGTCACCAGTCCGGTATTTATATATTGTGGGGTCACCAGTCCGGTATTTATATATTGTGGGGTCACCAGTACGGTATTTATATATTGTGTGGTCACCAGTCCGGTATTTATATATTGTGGGGTCACCAATCCGGTATTTATATATTGTGGGGTCACCAGTCCGGTATTTATATATTGTGGGGTCACCAGTCCGGTATTTATATATTGGGGGTCACCAGTCCGGTATTTATATATTGTGGGGTCACCAGTCCGGTATTTGTATATTGTGGGGTCACCAGTCCGGTATTTGTATATTGTGGGGTCACCAGTCCGGTATTTATATATTGTGGGGTCACCAGTCCGGTATTTATATATTGTGGGGTCACCAGTCCGGTATTTATATATTGTGGGGTCACCAGTACGGTATTTGTATATTGTGGGGTCACCAGTCCGGTATTTGTATATTGTGGGGTCACCAGTCCGGTATTTATATATTGTGGGGTCACCAGTCCGGTATTTATATATTGTGGGGTCACCAGTCCGGTATTTATATATTGTGGGGTCACCAGTACGGTATTTATATATTGTGTGGTCACCAGTCCGGTATTTATATATTGTGGGGTCACCAATCCGGTATTTATATATTGTGGGGTCACCAGTCCGGTATTTATATATTGTGGGGTCACCAGTCCGGTATTTATATATTGGGGGTCACCAGTCCGGTATTTATATATTGTGGGGTCACCAGTCCGGTATTTGTATATTGTGGGGTCACCAGTCCGGTATTTGTATATTGTGGGGTCACCAGTCCGGTATTTATATATTGTGGGGTCACCAGTCCGGTATTTATATATTGTGGGGTCACCAGTCCGGTATTTATATATTGTGGGGTCACCAGTACGGTATTTGTATATTGTGGGGTCACCAGTCCGGTATTTGTATATTGTGGGGTCACCAGTCCGGTATTTATATATTGTGGGGTCACCAGTCCGGTATTTATATATTGTGGGGTCACCAGTCCGGTATTTATATATTGTGGGGTCACCAGTACGGTATTTATATATTGTGTGGTCACCAGTCCGGTATTTATATATTGTGGGGTCACCAATCCGGTATTTATATATTGTGGGGTCACCAGTCCGGTATTTATATATTGTGGGGTCACCAGTCCGGTATTTATATATTGGGGGTCACCAGTCCGGTATTTATATATTGTGGGGTCACCAGTCCGGTATTTGTATATTGTGGGGTCACCAGTCCGGTATTTGTATATTGTGGGGTCACCAGTCCGGTATTTATATATTGTGGGGTCACCAGTCCGGTATTTATATATTGTGGGGTCACCAGTCCGGTATTTATATATTGTGGGGTCACCAGTACGGTATTTGTATATTGTGGGGTCACCAGTCCGGTATTTGTATATTGTGGGGTCACCAGTCCGGTATTTATATATTGTGGGGTCACCAGTCCGGTATTTATATATTGTGGGGTCACCAGTCCGGTATTTATATATTGTGGGGTCACCAGTACGGTATTTATATATTGTGGGGTCACCAGTCCGGTATTTATATATTGTGGGGTCACCAATCCGGTATTTATATATTGTGGGGTCACCAGTCCGGTATTTATATATTGTGGGGTCACCAGTCCGGTATTTATATATTGGGGGTCACCAGTCCGGTATTTATATATTGTGGGGTCACCAGTCCGGTATTTGTATATTGTGGGGTCACCAGTCCGGTATTTGTATATTGTGGGGTCACCAGTCCGGTATTTATATATTGTGGGGTCACCAGTCCGGTATTTATATATTGTGGGGTCACCAGTCCGGTATTTATATATTGTGGGGTCACCAGTACGGTATTTATATATTGTGTGGTCACCAGTCCGGTATTTATATATTGTGGGGTCACCAATCCGGTATTTATATATTGTGGGGTCACCAGTCCGGTATTTATATATTGTGGGGTCACCAGTCCGGTATTTATATATTGGGGGTCACCAGTCCGGTATTTATATATTGTGGGGTCACCAGTCCGGTTTTTATATATTGGGGGTCACCAGTCCGGTATTTATATATTGTGGGGTCACCAGTCCGGTATTTGTATATTGTGGGGTCACCAGTCCGGTATTTGTATATTGTGGGGTCACCAGTCCGGTATTTGTATATTGTGGGGTCACCAGTCCGGTATTTATATATTGTAGGGTCACCAGTCTGGTATTTGTATATTGTGGGGTCACCAGTCCGGTATTTGTATATTGTGGGGTCACCAGTCCGGTATTTATATATTGTGGGGTCACCAGTCCGGTATTTGTATATTGTGGGGTCACCAGTCCGGTATTTGTATATTGTGGGGTCACCAGTCCGGTATTTATATATTGTGGGGTCACCAGTCTGGTATTTGTATATTGTGGGGTCACCAGTCCGGTATTTGTATATTGTGGGGTCACCAGTCCGGTATTTATATATTGTGGGGTCACCAGTACGGTATTTATATATTGTGTGGTCACCAGTCCGGTATTTATATATTGTGGGGTCACCAGTCCGGTATTTGTATATTGTGGGGTCACCAGTCCGGTATTTGTATATTGTGGGGTCACCAGTCCGGTATTTATATATTGTGGGGTCACCAGTCTGGTATTTATATATTGTGGGGTCACCAGTCCGGTATTTGTATATTGTGGGGTCACCAGTCCGGTATTTATATATTGTGGGGTCACCAGTACGGTATTTATATATTGTGTGGTCACCAGTCCGGTATTTATATATTGTGGGGTCACCAGTCCGGTATTTGTATATTGTGGGGTCACCAGTCCGGTATTTGTATATTGTGGGGTCACCAGTCCGGTATTTATATATTGTGGGGTCACCAGTCTGGTATTTATATATTGTGGGGTCACCAGTCCAGTATTTGTATATTGTGGGGTCACCAGTCCGGTATTTATATATTGTGGGGTCACCAGTATGGTATTTATATATTGTGGGGTCACCAGTCCGGTATTTATATATTGTGGGGTCACCAGTCCGGTATTTGTATATTGTGGGGTCACCAGTCTGGTATTTATATATTGTGGGGTCACCAGTCCAGTATTTGTATATTGTGGGGTCACCAGTCCGGTATTTATATATTGTGGGGTCACCAGTACGGTATTTATATATTGTGGGGTCACCAGTCCGGTATTTATATATTGTGGGGTCACCAGTCCGGTATTTGTATATTGTGGGGTCACCAGTCCGGTATTTGTATATTGTGGGGTCACCAGTCCGGTATTTATATATTGTGGGGTCACCAGTCCGGTATTTGTATATTGTGGGGTCACCAGTCCGGTATTTGTATATTGTGGGGTCACCAGTCTGGTATTTATATATTGTGGGGTCACCAGTCCGGTATTTGTATATTGTGGGGTCACCAGTCCGGTATTTATATATTGTGGGGTCACCAGTCTGGTATTTGTATATTGTGGGGTCACCAGTCCTGTATTTGTATATTGTGGGGTCACCAGTCTGGTATTTATATATTGTGGGGTCACCAGTCCGGTATTTGTATATTGTGGGGTCACCAGTCCGGTATTTGTATATTGTGGGGTCACCAGTCCGGTATTTGTATATTGTGGGGTCACCAGTACGGTATTTATATATTGTGTGGTCACCAGTCCGGTATTTATATATTGTGGGGTCACCAGTCCGGTATTTGTATATTGTGGGGTCACCAGTCCGGTATTTGTATATTGTGGGGTCACCAGTCCGGTATTTATATAATGTGGGGTCACCAGTCCGGTATTTGTATATTGTGGGGTCACCAGTCCGGTATTTATATATTGTGGGGTCACCAGTCCGGTATTTATATATTGTGGGGTCACCAGTCCGGTATTTATATATTGTGGGGTCACCAGTCTGGTATTTATATATTGTGGGGTCACCAGTCCGGTATTTGTATATTGTGGGGTCACCAGTCCGGTATTTGTATATTGTGGGGTCACCAGTCCGGTATTTGTATATTGTGGGGTCACCAGTCCGGTATTTATATATTGTGGGGTCACCAGTCCGGTATTTATATATTGTGGGGTCACCAGTCCGGTATTTGTATATTGTGGGGTCACCAGTCCGGTATTTATATTGTGGGGTCACCAGTCCGGTATTTATATATTGTGGGGTCACCAGTCCGGTATTTGTATATTGTGGGGTCACCAGTCCGGTATTTATATATTGTGGGGTCACCAGTCCGGTATTTATATATTGTGGGGTCACCAGTCCGGTATTTGTATATTGTGGGGTCACCAGTCCGGTATTTATATTGTGGGGTCACCAGTCCGGTATTTATATATTGTGGGGTCACCAGTCCGGTATTTGTATATTGTGGGGTCACCAGTCCGGTATTTATATATTGTGGGGTCACCAGTCCGGTATTTATATATTGTGGGGTCACCAGTCCGGTATTTGTATATTGTGGGGTCACCAGTCCGGTATTTATATATTGGGGGGTCACCAGTCCGGTATTTATATATTGTGGGGTCACCAGTCCGGTATTTATATATTGTGGGGTCACCAGTCCGGTATTTGTATATTGTGGGGTCACCAGTCCGGTATTTATATATTGTGGGGTCACCAGTCCGGTATTTATATATTGTGGGGTCACCAGTCCGGTATTTATATATTGTGGGGTCACCAGTCCGGTATTTATATATTGTGGGGTCACCAGTCCGGTATTTATATATTGTTGGGTCACCAGTCCGGTATTTGTATATTGTGGGGTCACCAGTCCGGTATTTATATATTGTGGGGTCACCAGTCCGGTATTTGTATATTGTGGGGTCACCAGTCCGGTATTTATATATTGTGGGGTCACCAGTCCGGTATTTATATATTGTGGGGTCACCAGTCCGGTATTTGTATATTGTGGGGTCACCAGTCCGGTATTTATATATTGGGGGGTCACCAGTCCGATATTTATATATTGTGGGGTCACCAGTCCGGTATTTGTATATTGTGGGGTCACCAGTCCGGTATTTGTATATTGTGGGGTCACCAGTCCGGTATTTCTATATTGTAGGGTCACCAGTCCGGTATTTGTATATTGTGGGGTCACCAGTCCGGTATTTGTATATTGTGGGGTCACCAGTCCGGTATTTATATATTGTGGGGTCACCAGTCCGGTATTTATATATTGTGGGGTCACCAGTCCGGTATTTGTATATTGTGGGGTCACCAGTCCGGTATTTATATATTGTGGGGTCACCAGTCCGGTATTTATATATTGTGGGGTCACCAGTCCGGTATTTATATATTGTGGGGTCACCAGTCCGGTATTTGTATATTGTGGGGTCACCAGTCCGGTATTTATATATTGTGGGGTCACCAGTCCGGTATTTGTATATTGTGGGGTCACCAGTCCGGTATTTATATATTGTGGGGTCACCAGTCCGGTATTTGTATATTGTGGGGTCACCAGTCCGGTATTTGTATATTGTGGGGTCACCAGTCCGGTATTTATATATTGTGGGGTCACCAGTCCGGTATTTGTATATTGTGGGGTCACCAGTCCGGTATTTATATATTGTGGGGTCACCAGTCCGGTATTTATATATTGTGGGGTCACCAGTCCGGTATTTATATATTGTGGGGTCACCAGTCCGGTATTTGTATATTGTGGGGTCACCAGTCCGGTATTTATATATTGTGGGGTCACCAGTCCGGTATTTGTATATTGTGGGGTCACCAGTCCGGTATTTATATATTGTGGGGTCACCAGTCCGGTATTTGTATATTGTGGGGTCACCAGTCCGGTATTTATATATTGTGGGGTCACCAGTCCGGTATTTATATATTGTGGGGTCACCAGTCCGGTATTTATATATTGTGGGGTCACCAGTCCGGTATTTGTATATTGTGGGGTCACCAGTCCGGTATTTATATATTGTGGGGTCACCAGTCCGGTATTTGTATATTGTGGGGTCACCAGTCCGGTATTTATATATTGTGGGGTCACCAGTCCGGTATTTGTATATTGTGGGGTCACCAGTCCGGTATTTGTATATTGTGGGGTCACCAGTCCGGTATTTGTATATTGTGGGGTCACCAGTCCGGTATTTGTATATTGTGGGGTCACCAGTCCGGTATTTCTATATTGTGGGGTCACCAGTCCAGTATTTATATATTGTGGGGTCACCAGTCCGGTATTTGTATATTGTGGGGTCACCAGTCCGGTATTTATATATTGTGGGGTCACCAGTCTGGTATTTATATATTGTGGGGTCACCAGTCCGGTATTTATATATTGTGGGGTCACCAGTCCGGTATTTGTATATTGTGGGGTCACCAGTCCGGTATTTCTCTATTGTGGGGTCACCAGTCCGGTATTTATATATTGTGGGGTCACCAGTCCGGTATTTGTATATTGTGGGGTCACCAGTCCGGTATTTCTCTATTGTGGGGTCACCAGTCCGGTATTTATATATTGTGGGGTCACCAGTCTGGTATTTATATATTGTGGGGTCACCAGTCCGGTATTTGTATATTGTGGGGTCACCAGTCCGGTATTTATATATTGTGGGGTCACCAGTCTGGTATTTGTATATTGTGGGGTCACCAGTCCTGTATTTGTATATTGTGGGGTCACCAGTCTGGTATTTATATATTGTGGGGTCACCAGTCCGGTATTTGTATATTGTGGGGTCACCAGTCCGGTATTTGTATATTGTGGGGTCACCAGTCCGGTATTTGTATATTGTGGGGTCACCAGTACGGTATTTATATATTGTGTGGTCACCAGTCCGGTATTTATATATTGTGGGGTCACCAGTCCGGTATTTGTATATTGTGGGGTCACCAGTCCGGTATTTGTATATTGTGGGGTCACCAGTCCGGTATTTATATAATGTGGGGTCACCAGTCCGGTATTTGTATATTGTGGGGTCACCAGTCCGGTATTTATATATTGTGGGGTCACCAGTCCGGTATTTATATATTGTGGGGTCACCAGTCCGGTATTTATATATTGTGGGGTCACCAGTCTGGTATTTATATATTGTGGGGTCACCAGTCCGGTATTTGTATATTGTGGGGTCACCAGTCCGGTATTTGTATATTGTGGGGTCACCAGTCCGGTATTTGTATATTGTGGGGTCACCAGTCCGGTATTTATATATTGTGGGGTCACCAGTCCGGTATTTATATATTGTGGGGTCACCAGTCCGGTATTTGTATATTGTGGGGTCACCAGTCCGGTATTTATATTGTGGGGTCACCAGTCCGGTATTTATATATTGTGGGGTCACCAGTCCGGTATTTGTATATTGTGGGGTCACCAGTCCGGTATTTATATATTGTGGGGTCACCAGTCCGGTATTTATATATTGTGGGGTCACCAGTCCGGTATTTGTATATTGTGGGGTCACCAGTCCGGTATTTATATTGTGGGGTCACCAGTCCGGTATTTATATATTGTGGGGTCACCAGTCCGGTATTTGTATATTGTGGGGTCACCAGTCCGGTATTTATATATTGTGGGGTCACCAGTCCGGTATTTATATATTGTGGGGTCACCAGTCCGGTATTTGTATATTGTGGGGTCACCAGTCCGGTATTTATATATTGGGGGGTCACCAGTCCGGTATTTATATATTGTGGGGTCACCAGTCCGGTATTTATATATTGTGGGGTCACCAGTCCGGTATTTGTATATTGTGGGGTCACCAGTCCGGTATTTATATATTGTGGGGTCACCAGTCCGGTATTTATATATTGTGGGGTCACCAGTCCGGTATTTATATATTGTGGGGTCACCAGTCCGGTATTTATATATTGTGGGGTCACCAGTCCGGTATTTATATATTGTTGGGTCACCAGTCCGGTATTTGTATATTGTGGGGTCACCAGTCCGGTATTTATATATTGTGGGGTCACCAGTCCGGTATTTGTATATTGTGGGGTCACCAGTCCGGTATTTATATATTGTGGGGTCACCAGTCCGGTATTTATATATTGTGGGGTCACCAGTCCGGTATTTGTATATTGTGGGGTCACCAGTCCGGTATTTATATATTGGGGGGTCACCAGTCCGATATTTATATATTGTGGGGTCACCAGTCCGGTATTTGTATATTGTGGGGTCACCAGTCCGGTATTTGTATATTGTGGGGTCACCAGTCCGGTATTTCTATATTGTAGGGTCACCAGTCCGGTATTTGTATATTGTGGGGTCACCAGTCCGGTATTTGTATATTGTGGGGTCACCAGTCCGGTATTTATATATTGTGGGGTCACCAGTCCGGTATTTATATATTGTGGGGTCACCAGTCCGGTATTTGTATATTGTGGGGTCACCAGTCCGGTATTTATATATTGTGGGGTCACCAGTCCGGTATTTATATATTGTGGGGTCACCAGTCCGGTATTTATATATTGTGGGGTCACCAGTCCGGTATTTGTATATTGTGGGGTCACCAGTCCGGTATTTATATATTGTGGGGTCACCAGTCCGGTATTTGTATATTGTGGGGTCACCAGTCCGGTATTTATATATTGTGGGGTCACCAGTCCGGTATTTGTATATTGTGGGGTCACCAGTCCGGTATTTGTATATTGTGGGGTCACCAGTCCGGTATTTATATATTGTGGGGTCACCAGTCCGGTATTTGTATATTGTGGGGTCACCAGTCCGGTATTTATATATTGTGGGGTCACCAGTCCGGTATTTATATATTGTGGGGTCACCAGTCCGGTATTTGTATATTGTGGGGTCACCAGTCCGGTATTTATATATTGTGGGGTCACCAGTCCGGTATTTGTATATTGTGGGGTCACCAGTCAGGTATTTATATATTGTGGGGTCACCAGTCCGGTATTTGTATATTGTGGGGTCACCAGTCCGGTATTTATATATTGTGGGGTCACCAGTCCGGTATTTATATATTGTGGGGTCACCAGTCCGGTATTTATATATTGTGGGGTCACCAGTCCGGTATTTGTATATTGTGGGGTCACCAGTCCGGTATTTATATATTGTGGGGTCACCAGTCCGGTATTTGTATATTGTGGGGTCACCAGTCCGGTATTTATATATTGTGGGGTCACCAGTCCGGTATTTGTATATTGTGGGGTCACCAGTCCGGTATTTGTATATTGTGGGGTCACCAGTCCGGTATTTGTATATTGTGGGGTCACCAGTCCGGTATTTGTATATTGTGGGGTCACCAGTCCGGTATTTCTATATTGTGGGGTCACCAGTCCAGTATTTATATATTGTGGGGTCACCAGTCCGGTATTTGTATATTGTGGGGTCACCAGTCCGGTATTTATATATTGTGGGGTCACCAGTCTGGTATTTATATATTGTGGGGTCACCAGTCCGGTATTTATATATTGTGGGGTCACCAGTCCGGTATTTGTATATTGTGGGGTCACCAGTCCGGTATTTCTCTATTGTGGGGTCACCAGTCCGGTATTTATATATTGTGGGGTCACCAGTCCGGTATTTGTATATTGTGGGGTCACCAGTCCGGTATTTCTCTATTGTGGGGTCACCAGTCCGGTATTTATATATTGTGGGGTCACCAGTCCGGTATTTATATATTGTGGGGTCACCAGTCCGGTATTTATATATTGTGGGGTCACCAGTCCGGTATTTATATATTGTGGGGTCACCAGTCCGGTATTTCTATATTGTGGGGTCACCAGTCCGGTATTTATATATTGTGGGGTCACCAGTCCGGTATTTGTATATTGTGGGGTCACCAGTCCGGTATTTGTATATTGTGGGGTCACCAGTCCGGTATTTATATATTGTGGGGTCACCAGTCCGGTATTTGTATATTGTGGGGTCACCAGTCCGGTATTTATATATTGTGGGGTCACCAATCCGGTATTTGTATATTGTGGGGTCACCAGTCCGGTATTTATATATTGTGGGGTCACCAGTCCGGTATTTGTATATTGTGGGGTCACCAGTCCGGTATTTATATATTGTGGGGTCACCAGTCCGGTATTTATATATTGTGGGGTCACCAGTCCGGTATTTATATATTGTGGGGTCACCAGTCCGGTATTTGTATATTGTGGGGTCACCAGTCCGGTATTTATATATTGTGGGGTCACCAGTCCGGTATTTGTATATTGTGGGGTCACCAGTCCGGTATTTATATATTGTGGGGTCACCAGTCCGGTATTTGTATATTGTGGGGTCACCAGTCCGGTATTTGTATATTGTGGGGTCACCAGTCCGGTATTTGTATATTGTGGGGTCACCAGTCCGGTATTTGTATATTGTGGGGTCACCAGTCCGGTATTTCTATATTGTGGGGTCACCAGTCCAGTATTTATATATTGTGGGGTCACCAGTCCGGTATTTGTATATTGTGGGGTCACCAGTCCGGTATTTATATATTGTGGGGTCACCAGTCTGGTATTTATATATTGTGGGGTCACCAGTCCGGTATTTATATATTGTGGGGTCACCAGTCCGGTATTTGTATATTGTGGGGTCACCAGTCCGGTATTTCTCTATTGTGGGGTCACCAGTCCGGTATTTATATATTGTGGGGTCACCAGTCCGGTATTTGTATATTGTGGGGTCACCAGTCTGGTATTTATATATTGTGGGGTCACCAGTCCGGTATTTATATATTGTGGGGTCACCAGTCCGGTATTTGTATATTGTGGGGTCACCAGTCCGGTATTTCTCTATTGTGGGGTCACCAGTCCGGTATTTATATATTGTGGGGTCACCAGTCCGGTATTTGTATATTGTGGGGTCACCAGTCCGGTATTTATATATTGTGGGGTCACCAGTCCGGTATTTCTCTATTGTGGGGTCACCAGTCCGGTATTTATATATTGTGGGGTCACCAGTCCGGTATTTATATATTGTGGGGTCACCAGTCCGGTATTTATATATTGTGGGGTCACCAGTCCGGTATTTCTATATTGTGGGGTCACCAGTCCGGTATTTATATATTGTGGGGTCACCAGTCCGGTATTTGTATATTGTGGGGTCACCAGTCCGGTATTTGTATATTGTGGGGTCACCAGTCCGGTATTTATATATTGTGGGGTCACCAGTCCGGTATTTGTATATTGTGGGGTCACCAGTCCGGTATTTATATATTGTGGGGTCACCAGTCCGGTATTTGTATATTGTGGGGTCACCAGTCCGGTATTTATATATTGTGGGGTCACCAGTCCGGTATTTATATATTGTGGGGTCACCAGTCCGGTATTTATATATTGTGGGGTCACCAGTCCGGTATTTATATATTGTGGGGTCACCAGTCCGGTATTTATATATTGTGGGGTCACCAGTCCGGTATTTGTATATTGTGGGGTCACCAGTCCGGTATTTATATATTGTGGGGTCACCAGTCCGGTATTTATATATTGTGGGGTCACCAGTCCGGTATTTGTATATTGTGGGGTCACCAGTCCGGTATTTGTATATTGTGGGGTCACCAGTCCGGTATTTATATATTGTGGGGTCACCAGTCCGGTATTTATATATTGTGGGGTCACCAGTCCGGTATTTATATATTGTGGGGTCACCAGTCCGGTATTTGTATATTGTGTGGTCACCAGTCCGGTATTTATATATTGTGGGGTCACCAGTCCGGTATTTATATATTGTGGGGTCACCAGTCCGGTATTTATATATTGTGGGGTCACCAGTCCGGGATTTGTATATTGTGGGGTCACCAGTCCGGTATTTGTATATTGTGGGGTCACCAGTCCGGTATTTGTATATTGTGGGGTCACCAGTCCGGTATTTGTATATTGTGGGGTCACCAGTCCGGTATTTCTATATTGTGGGGTCACCAGTCCGGTATTTATATATTGTGGGGTCACCAGTCCGGTATTTGTATATTGTGGGGTCACCAGTCCGGTATTTATATATTGTGGGGTCACCAGTCTGGTATTTATATATTGTGGGGTCACCAGTCCGGTATTTATATATTGTGGGGTCACCAGTCCGGTATTTGTATATTGTGGGGTCACCAGTCCGGTATTTCTCTATTGTGGGGTCACCAGTCCGGTATTTATATATTGTGGGGTCACCAGTCCGGTATTTGTATATTGTGGGGTCACCAGTCTGGTATTTATATATTGTGGGGTCACCAGTCCGGTATTTATATATTGTGGGGTCACCAGTCCGGTATTTGTATATTGTGGGGTCACCAGTCCGGTATTTCTCTATTGTGGGGTCACCAGTCCGGTATTTATATATTGTGGGGTCACCAGTCCGGTATTTGTATATTGTGGGGTCACCAGTCCGGTATTTATATATTGTGGGGTCACCAGTCCGGTATTTCTCTATTGTGGGGTCACCAGTCCGGTATTTATATATTGTGGGGTCACCAGTCCGGTATTTATATATTGTGGGGTCACCAGTCCGGTATTTATATATTGTGGGGTCACCAGTCCGGTATTTCTATATTGTGGGGTCACCAGTCCGGTATTTATATATTGTGGGGTCACCAGTCCGGTATTTGTATATTGTGGGGTCACCAGTCCGGTATTTGTATATTGTGGGGTCACCAGTCCGGTATTTATATATTGTGGGGTCACCAGTCCGGTATTTGTATATTGTGGGGTCACCAGTCCGGTATTTATATATTGTGGGGTCACCAGTCCGGTATTTGTATATTGTGGGGTCACCAGTCCGGTATTTATATATTGTGGGGTCACCAGTCCGGTATTTATATATTGTGGGGTCACCAGTCCGGTATTTATATATTGTGGGGTCACCAGTCCGGTATTTATATATTGTGGGGTCACCAGTCCGGTATTTATATATTGTGGGGTCACCAGTCCGGTATTTGTATATTGTGGGGTCACCAGTCCGGTATTTATATATTGTGGGGTCACCAGTCCGGTATTTATATATTGTGGGGTCACCAGTCCGGTATTTGTATATTGTGGGGTCACCAGTCCGGTATTTGTATATTGTGGGGTCACCAGTCCGGTATTTATATATTGTGGGGTCACCAGTCCGGTATTTATATATTGTGGGGTCACCAGTCCGGTATTTATATATTGTGGGGTCACCAGTCCGGTATTTGTATATTGTGTGGTCACCAGTCCGGTATTTATATATTGTGGGGTCACCAGTCCGGTATTTATATATTGTGGGGTCACCAGTCCGGTATTTATATATTGTGGGGTCACCAGTCCGGGATTTGTATATTGTGGGGTCACCAGTCCGGTATTTGTATATTGTGGGGTCACCAGTCCGGTATTTATATAATGAAATCATATCCCCTCTCAAGCGTCTCTTCTCCAGAGAGAATAAGTTCAGAGCTCACAACCTTTCCTCATAACTAAGATCCTCCAGACCCTTTATTAGCTTTGTTGCCCTTCTTTGTAGTCGCTCCATTTCCAGTACATCCTTCCTGAGGACTGGTGCCCAGAACTGGACAGCATACTCCAGGTGCGGCCGGACCAGAGTCTTGTAGAGCGGGAGAATTATCGTTTTATCTCTGGAGTTGATCCCTTTTTAATGCCAATATTCTGTTTGCTTTGTTAGCAGCAGCTTGGCATTGCATGTCATTGCTGAGCCTATCATCTACTAGGACTCCCAGGTCCTTTTCCATCCTAGATCCCCCCAGAGGTTCTCCCCCCAGTCTATAGATTGACTTCAGATTTTTGCCACCCAAATGCATTATTTTACATTTTTCTACATTGAACCTCATTTGCCATGTAGTCGCCCCTCCCCCATTCATTTGTTCAGGTCTTTTTGCAAAGTTTCCACATCCTGCGGAGAAGTTATTGCCCTGCTTAGCTTAGTATCGTCTGCAAATACAGAGATTGAACTGTTTATCCCATCCTCCAGGTCGTTTATAAACAAATTAAATAGGATTGGTCCCAGCACAGAACCCTGGGGAACCCCACTACCCACCCCCGACCATTCTGAGTACTCCCCATTTATCACCACCCTCTGAACTCGCCCTTGTAGCCAGTTTTCAATCCATGTACTCACCCTATGGTCCATGCCAACGCACCTTATTTTGTACAGTAAACGTTTATGGGGAACTGTGTCAAATGACTTTGTAAAATCCAGATACACCACGTCTACGGGCCTTCCTTTATCTAGATGGCAACTCACCTCCTCATAGAAGGTTAATAGATTGGTTGGGCAAGAACGATTCTTCATGAATCCATGCTGATTACTGCTAATGATATCGTTCTTATTACTAAAATCTTGTATATAGTCCCTTATCATCCCCTCCAAGAGTTTACATACTATTGATGTTAGGCTGACTGGTCTGTAATTCCCAGGGATGTTTTTTGGGCCCTTTTTAAATATTGGTGCTACATTGGCTTTTCTCCAATCAGCTGGTACCATTCCAGTCAGTAGTAGTATGTCCAATGTCAGTGTTCTAATCATAGTGTAGACAATCTGGTTGGATCCGGGATAACATGAAATGTTGAGTCCTCTGTGGCTGTACGGTGAGTCTGGATAGTACAGACCAGACTGGGGTTCTCAGTCACTCTGCGCCCCTAATAGACACAGGGTGACTTACACATAAGAGGGGCCGGTGGAGCTGAACCAGGAGTTTCCTGACCCCTCTAAAGTAAGCAAAGTAAAGTAAGTTCCACGGGCCCCCCGCCCAAAGTGACTCCTGTCACAGTCAGAATTAAAGAACACAATTTATAAAATCGGAATTTTTTTCTCAATGATGGGATACAGTTATCGCCCCTTTAACAAGAATAAGAGCTGCAGGTGTTGGTTAATGTTGGTCAGAAGGGGTGGGAGTTCCTTCCACACATTCATCCTGTTCTTGGACAATCCGCATCTGCCTTGACACCTTCCATGGTGATTGGATGAAGGGGTTGGGGTTCCCTGTGTTTGTATAAATGTAATTGAAGAAGTGTCATGGATGAGCTGTAATTCCTTGTGCATTGCTATGGCTGGAAATATAAGCACAGTACTGCGCATGCACCAGTCAGACAAAGAGCCAGACCTCAAGATTGCAGCCCCCACTACCAATCTGCTGGCCAGACAGCAATAGTGGCCCCTACTGTGCACAATCATGAGCCCCTACTGTGCACAATGCCATCCAGGAATGATGCCAGGGGCCCCTACTGTGCACAATCATGAGCCCCTACTGTGCACAATGTTGGTCAGAAAGACACAAGGGGTCCTTATGTGCACAATGCCATCCAGGAATGATGCCAGGGGCCCCTACTGTGCACAATCATGAGCCCCTACTGTGCACAATGCCATCCAGGATTGATGACAGGGGCCCCTACTGTGCACAATGCCATCCACGAATGATGACAGGGGCCCCTACTGTGCACAATGCCATCCAGGATTGATGAAAGGGGCCCCTACTGTGCACAATGCCATCCACGAATGATGACAGGGGCCCCTACTGTGCACAATGCCATCCAGGAATGATGTCAGGGGCCCCTACTGTGCACAATGCCATCCAGGAATGATGTCAGGGGCCCCTACTGTGCACAATCATGAGCCCCTACTGTGCACAATGCCATCCAGGATTGATGACAGGGGCCCCTACTGTGCACAATGCCATCCAGGAATGATGACAGGGGCCCCTACTGTGCACAATGCCATCCAGGAATGATGACAGGGGCCCCTACTGTGCACAATGCCATCCAGGAATGATGCCAGGGGCCCCTACTGTGCACAATCATGAGCCCCTACTGTGCACAATGCCATCCAGGATTGATGACAGGGGCCCCTACTGTGCACAATGCCATCCAGGAATGATGCCAGGGGCCCCTACTGTGCACAATCATGAGCCCCTACTGTGCACAATCATGAGCCCCTACTGTGCACAATGCCATCCAGGAATGATGCCAGGGGCCCCTACTGTGCACAATGCCATCCAGGAATGATGCCAGGGGCCCCTACTGTGCACAATCATGAGCCCCTACTGTGCACAATGCCATCCAGGAATGATGCCAGGGGCCCCTACTGTGCACAATCATGAGCCCCTACTGTGCACAATGCCATCCAGGAATGATGCCAGGGGCCCCTACTGTGCACAATGCCATCCAGGAATGATGCCAGGGGCCCCTACTGTGCACAATGCCATCCAGGAATGATGCCAGGGGCCCCTACTGTGCACAATCATGAGCCCCTACTGTGCACAATCATGAGCCCCTACTGTGCACAATCATGAGCCCCTACTGTGCACAATGCCATCCAGGAATGATGACAGGGGCCCCTACTGTGCACAATGCCGGCCAGAAACAACGCCAGGAACGATGACAGGGGCCCTACTTTTGTACAGAGGGATATACTTTGTCATAGGGTTGTGTGTTAGAAAAGGGATGTGACGGTCCAGCTCCCGGCTCGGGTGCTTCCATTAGTATACAGCTTCCTCCAGTCTGGACCCAGGAACCGGGTAATATAGCGGCATTTTGCACCCAAGATAGTAGATGCAAAACTGGAACTCTGTATTGAAAACTCACACAGAATTTCTATACTACACAAGATCAGATGAGCCCAATCACATTATTATATGCACAGGGAACTGTATACAGGAATATAAATCCCATAACTAAGGAACAGCCAACAATTACTATATGCTACTCCCCCTCTAGCAACCAATAGCTGACAGTGATATAATTAACATGAGCTAATTAACTGGTCACTTAAACCACCCTAGGTGACCAGACCGTTCGGCACCTACAACCCTGAATACAAAGTGCAATCCACATATAAACACATAGATGAGAAGACAGACAGAAACAACAGGGGATCCAAGTAACAATGGGAGAAATACACCTTAAACAGATTATATCAGAATATTGCAGAATCGGGTTACTTTGAGCTGATAATAATAACATCCGCTATGAGTCTCACAGTGTGGAGCGGTCATTGCTGGAGCATCTAGGCCCTAAACATGAACCCCGGGCCTAGACTTCCATAGTCTGAGTGTTCTGGGGAGGCATGGACTTCAGAATCAGAAACAAGACCACCCCAAGGGTCCTCCAGACACCCACCTCCCAAAGAGCAGTGTTCCCCCAAATGCCAGGGCCCATAGTCAGTGGGTGAGAGGCCACCCTGTCCTGTCACGAGGGACACTCATTTTCATACAATAATAAAATATACGGAGAAAGTCTGAGCAATGAGAAGAATCTCCTCCAATGCGGGTCCTAATACATCACATGTGGGTTGTCTTCATTATTCTCTATATTTTCCTGCAGATCCGTCTGATTGGTAGATTATCGCACAATTCACCAATCCAGACAATTTCTACCATTCTCTGCAGATAACACAAATCTCACAATGTATATTCACACACATAAAACGATTGTGCCCTGAAAATAACAATATCAGTAAACCCTTCCGGCAAATTCTGATGGTTTTATAAATGGGAACATTTTCTGGGAGGAGTTTGGGGGCCGCTGACAAATCAATAAATCAATCATTTGCAGCTAACCGCATATTCTTTTATTCTGCACTATTTATTTATTGCCACAAGTTGGCGCCAAAAACATATGATGGTTGGAGCATTTTTGTTTAACCATTTCAACTCTGGAACATTTACCCCCCTTCATGACCACCCTATTTTTTGAGATACGGCACGGGGGGTTTGGAGATCCAATATTCAGCTTTTCAATTTCCTGTGAACTCCTAAAATTGCTACAAAGTGTCTTATTGATGTCGTTCCTCATGAAGTGCAGCTGCACCCTGTTTCTGGCTGGCTGGCTACTTGGTGACAGGTAATCTTTATAATATGCCATTATATTGATATCTCATTTGTTTGCTCACACAGCAACAGACGGTGGAGCTGATCCCGGTTACACATGTGCAGTATGAATACAGAGGGAGGAACCTGTCATCTCACGTGTATGGTCAGGAACACAGAGTATACACCAAGCACCATACCCCCAGCCTGTCCTGTGGCTGTGCAGTCATGTGATGGACTGACTGACCTCCTAGCATACTTCTCGGAGACTGCTGTAAAACACCCGGGGTCTCAGAGAGGAAACCTTCCAACACCTCGGAATACGATGGAACTCTCTGCTATCATTTCTCCTGGTCTCCTCAGGGGTGGAGCTTACAGTGCATTGTCCTGGATTATGCCTCATGTGGACACACCACTGCAGAGCAGCATTTTATTTTATTCCTTCACTATAAAGATAAATTGTAAGAAGAAGCTTCACATTGCAATATAACTGCAAACAATAATAAACTCTGAGGGCCCATTCACACTATGGAGGTATAGTGACACATTCACACTATGGAGGTATGGTGACACATTCACACTATGGAGGTATAGTGACACATTCACACTATGGTGGTATGGTGACACATTCACACTATGGTGGTATGGTGATACATTCACACTATGGAGGTATGGTGACACATTCACACTATGGGGGTATGGTGATACATTCACACTATGGAGGTATGGTGATACATTCACACTATGGTGGTATGGTGATACATTCACACTATGGAGGTATGGTGACACATTCACACTATGGAGGTATGGTGACACATTCACACTATGGTGGTATGGTGACACATTCACACTATGGTGGTATGGTGACACATTCACACTATGGTGGTATGGTGACACATTCACACTATGGAGGTATGGTGATACATTCACACTATGGAGGTATGGTGACACATTCACACTATGGAGGTATGGTGATACATTCACACTATGGAGGTATAGTGACACATTCACACTATGGTGGTATGGTGACACATTCACACTATGGTGGTATGGTGACACATTCACACTATGGAGGTATGGTGACACATTCACACTATGGTGGTATGGTGACACATTCACACTATGGAGGTATGGTGACACATTCACACTATGGAGGTATGGTGATACATTCACACTATGGAGGTATGGTGATACATTCACACTATGGTGGTATGGTGACACATTCACACTATGGTGGTATGGTGACACATTCACACTATGGTGGTATGGTGACACATTCACACTATGGTGGTATGGTGACACATTCACACTATGGAGGTATAGTGACACATTCACACTATGGGGTATAGTGACACATTCACACTATGGTGGTATGGTGACACATTCACACTATGGAGGTATAGAGACACATTCACACTATGGAGGTATAGAGACACATTCACACTATGGAGGTATGGTGACACATTCACACTATGGAGGTATGGTGACACATTCACACTATGGAGGTATGGTGACACATTCACACTATGGAGGTATGGTGACACATTCACACTATGGGGGTATGGTGACACATTCACACTATGGAGGTATGGTGACACATTCACACTATGGTGGTATGGTGACACATTCACACTATGGAGGTATGGTGACACATTCACACTATGGTGGTATGGTGACACATTCACACTATGGAGGTATGGTGACACATTCACACTATGGTGGTATGGTGATACATTCACACTATGGAGGTATGGTGACACATTCACACTATGGAGGTATGGTGATACATTCACACTATGGAGGTATAGTGACACATTCACACTATGGTGGTATGGTGACACATTCACACTATGGTGGTATGGTGATACATTCACACTATGGAGGTATGGTGATACATTCACACTATGGTGGTATGGTGACACATTCACACTATGGAGGTATGGTGATACATTCACACTATGGAGGTATGGTGACACATTCACACTATGGAGGTATGGTGACACATTCACACTATGGTGGTATGGTGACACATTCACACTATGGAGGTATGGTGATACATTCACACTATGGTGGTATGGTGATACATTCACACTATGGTGGTATGGTGACACATTCACACTATGGTGGTATGGTGACACATTCACACTATGGAGGTATGGTGACACATTCACACTATGGAGGTATGGTGACACATTCACACTATGGAGGTATGGTGACACATTCACACTATGGAGGTATGGTGACACATTCACACTATGGAGGTATGGTGACACATTCACACTATGGAGGTATAGTGACACATTCACACTATGGTGGTATGGTGACACATTCACACTATGGAGGTATGGTGACACATTCACACTATGGAGGTATAGAGACACATTCACACTATGGGGTATGGTGACACATTCACACTATGGAGGTATAGAGACACATTCACACTATGGTGGTATAGTGACACATTCACACTATGGAGGTATGGTGATACATTCACACTATGGTGCTATGGTGACACATTCACACTATGGAGGTATGGTGATACATTCACACTATGGAGGTATGGTGACACATTCACACTATGGTGGTATGGTGACACATTCACACTATGGTGCTATGGTGACACATTCACACTATGGAGGTATAGTGACACATTCACACTATGGAGGTATGGTGACACATTCACACTATGGTGGTATGGTGACACATTCACACTATGGTGGTATAGTGACACATTCACACTATGGAGGTATGGTGACACATTCACACTATGGAGGTATGGTGACACATTCACACTATGGAGGTATAGTGACACATTCACACTATGGAGGTATGGTGACACATTCACACTATGGTGGTATGGTGACACATTCACACTATGGAGGTATGGTGACACATTCACACTATGGAGGTATAGTGATACATTCACACTATGGTGCTATGGTGACACATTCACACTATGGAGGTATGGTGACACATTCACACTATGGAGGTATGGTGATACATTCACACTATGGTGCTATGGTGACACATTCACACTATGGGGTATGGTGACACATTCACACTATGGTGGTATGGTGATACATTCACACTATGGTGGTATGGTGATACATTCACACTATGGAGGTATGGTGACACATTCACACTATGGAGGTATGGTGATACATTCACACTATGGTGGTATGGTGACACATTCACACTATGGTGGTATGGTGACACATTCACACTATGGTGGTATGGTGACACATTCACACTATGGTGGTATGGTGACACATTCACACTATGGTGGTATGGTGACACATTCACACTATGGAGGTATGGTGACACATTCACACTATGGTGGTATAGAGACACATTCACACTATGGTGGTATGGTGACACATTCACACTATGGAGGTATGGTGACACATTCACACTATGGAGGTATGGTGACACATTCACACTATGGAGGTATAGAGACACATTCACACTATGGAGGTATGGTGACACATTCACACTATGGTGGTATGGTGACACATTCACACTATGGTGGTATGGTGACACATTCACACTATGGTGGTATGGTGACACATTCACACTATGGAGGTATGGTGACACATTCACACTATGGAGGTATGGTGATACATTCACACTATGGTGCTATGGTGACACATTCACACTATGGGGTATGGTGACACATTCACACTATGGTGGTATGGTGATACATTCACACTATGGTGGTATGGTGATACATTCACACTATGGAGGTATGGTGACACA
Organism: Lithobates clamitans; assembly: GCA_037952925.1. NCBI lineage: Eukaryota > Metazoa > Chordata > Amphibia > Anura > Ranidae > Lithobates > Lithobates clamitans. The sequence goes on along the minus strand of JBBGZY010003387.1, from coordinate 65,862 downwards.
TTCACACTATGGAGGTATGGTGATACATTCACACTATGGTGGTATGGTGACACATTCACACTATGGTGCTATGGTGACACATTCACACTATGGAGGTATGGTGACACATTCACACTATGGTGGTATGGTGACACATTCACACTATGGTGGTATGGTGACACATTCACACTATGGTGGTATGGTGACACATTCACACTATGGTGGTATGGTGACACATTCACACTATGGAGGTATGGTGACACATTCACACTATGGTGGTATAGAGACACATTCACACTATGGAGGTATGGTGACACATTCACACTATGGAGGTATGGTGACACATTCACACTATGGTGGTATGGTGACACATTCACACTATGGTGGTATGGTGACACATTCACACTATGGTGGTATGGTGACACATTCACACTATGGAGGTATGGTGACACATTCACACTATGGTGGTATAGAGACACATTCACACTATGGAGGTATGGTGACACATTCACACTATGGAGGTATGGTGACACATTCACACTATGGGGTATAGTGACACATTCACACTATGGAGGTATAGTGACACATTCACACTATGGAGGTATGGTGACACATTCACACTATGGAGGTATGGTGACACATTCACACTATGGAGGTATGGTGACATATTCACACTATGGTGGTATGGTGATACATTCACACTATGGAGGTATGGTGACACATTCACACTATGGAGGTATGGTGACACATTCACACTATGGTGGTATGGTGATACATTCACACTATGGTGGTATGGTGATACATTCACACTATGGGGTATGGTGACACATTCACACTATGGAGGTATAGAGACACATTCACACTATGGTGGTATAGTGATACATTCACACTATGGTGGTATGGTGACACATTCACACTATGGTGGTATGGTGACACATTCACACTATGGAGGTATAGTGACACATTCACACTATGGAGGTATGGTGACACATTCACACTATGGTGGTATGGTGACACATTCACACTATGGTGGTATGGTGACACATTCACACTATGGTGGTATGGTGACACATTCACACTATGGAGGTATGGTGACACATTCACACTATGGTGGTATAGTGACACATTCACACTATGAGGTATGGTGACACATTCACACTATGGAGGTATGGTGATACATTCACACTATGGAGGTATGGTGACACATTCACACTATGGTGGTATGGTGACACATTCACACTATGGAGGTATGGTGACACATTCACACTATGGTGGTATAGTGACACATTCACACTATGAGGTATGGTGACACATTCACACTATGGTGGTATGGTGACACATTCACACTATGGTGGTATGGTGACACATTCACACTATGGTGGTATGGTGACACATTCACACTATGGTGGTATGGTGACACATTCACACTATGGTGGTATGGTGACACATTCACACTATGGTGGTATGGTGATACATTCACACTATGGAGGTATAGTGACACATTCACACTATGGAGGTATGGTGACACATTCACACTATGGAGGTATAGTGACACATTCACACTATGGAGGTATGGTGACACATTCACACTATGGTGGTATGGTGACACATTCACACTATGGTGGTATGGTGACACATTCACACTATGGTGGTATGGTGATACATTCACACTATGGTGGTATAGTGACACATTCACACTATGGAGGTATGGTGACACATTCACACTATGGAGGTATAGTGACACATTCACACTATGGAGGTATAGTGACACATTCACACTATGGTGGTATGGTGACACATTCACACTATGGTGGTATGGTGACACATTCACACTATGGAGGTATAGTGACACATTCACACTATGGAGGTATAGTGACACATTCACACTATGGAGGTATGGTGACACATTCACACTATGGAGGTATAGTGACACATTCACACTATGGAGGTATGGTGATACATTCACACTATGGTGGTATGGTGACACATTCACACTATGGTGGTATAGTGACACATTCACACTATGGTGGTATGGTGACACATTCACACTATGGAGGTATGGTGACACATTCACACTATGGTGGTATGGTGACACATTCACACTATGGGGTATAGTGACACATTCACACTATGGTGGTATGGTGACACATTCACACTATGGAGGTATAGTGACACATTCACACTATGGAGGTATGGTGACACATTCACACTATGGTGGTATGGTGACACATTCACACTATGGAGGTATGGTGACACATTCACACTATGGAGGTATGGTGACACATTCACACTATGGGGTATAGTGACACATTCACACTATGGAGGTATAGTGACACATTCACACTATGGAGGTATGGTGACACATTCACACTATGGAGGTATAGTGACACATTCACACTATGGAGGTATGGTGACATATTCACACTATGGTGGTATGGTGACACATTCACACTATGGTGGTATGGTGACACATTCACACTATGGAGGTATGGTGACACATTCACACTATGGAGGTATAGTGACACATTCACACTATGGAGGTATGGTGACACATTCACACTATGGAGGTATAGTGACACATTCACACTATGGAGGTATGGTGACATATTCACACTATGGTGGTATGGTGATACATTCACACTATGGAGGTATGGTGACACATTCACACTATGGTGGTATAGTGACACATTCACACTATGGAGGTATAGTGACACATTCACACTATGGGGTATGGTGACACATTCACACTATGGAGGTATGGTGACACATTCACACTATGGAGGTATGGTGACACATTCACACTATGGGGTATGGTGACACATTCACACTATGGGGTATGGTGACACATTCACACTATGGTGGTATGGTGACACATTCACACTATGGAGGTATGGTGACACATTCACACTATGGAGGTATGGTGACACATTCACACTATGGAGGTATGGTGACACATTCACACTATGGAGGTATAGTGACACATTCACACTATGGGGTATGGTGACACATTCACACTATGGAGGTATGGTGACACATTCACACTATGGTGGTATGGTGACACATTCACACTATGGAGGTATAGTGACACATTCACACTATGGAGGTATGGTGACACATTCACACTATGGTGGTATAGTGACACATTCACACTATGGAGGTATAGTGACACATTCACACTATGGGGTATGGTGACACATTCACACTATGGAGGTATAGTGACACATTCACACTATGGAGGTATGGTGACACATTCACACTATGGTGGTATAGTGACACATTCACACTATGGGGTATGGTGACACATTCACACTATGGAGGTATGGTGACACATTCACACTATGAGGTATGGTGACACATTCACACTATGGAGGTATGGTGACATATTCACACTATGGTGGTATGGTGACACATTCACACTATGGAGGTATGGTGACACATTCACACTATGGAGGTATAGTGACACATTCACACTATGGAGGTATGGTGATACATTCACACTATGGAGGTATGGTGACACATTCACACTATGGAGGTATGGTGACACATTCACACTATGGTGGTATGGTGACACATTCACACTATGGAGGTATGGTGACACATTCACACTATGGAGGTATGGTGACACATTCACACTATGGAGGTATGGTGACACATTCACACTATGGAGGTATGGTGACACATTCACACTATGGAGGTATGGTGACACATTCACACTATGGAGGTATAGTGACACATTCACACTATGGAGGTATGGTGACACATTCACACTATGGAGGTATGGTGATACATTCACACTATGGAGGTATGGTGACACATTCACACTATGGAGGTATGGTGACACATTCACACTATGGTGGTATAGTGACACATTCACACTATGGAGGTATAGTGACACATTCACACTATGGAGGTATAGTGACACATTCACACTATGGTGGTATAGTGACACATTCACACTATGGTGGTATAGTGACACATTCACACTATGGAGGTATGGTGACACATTCACACTATGGAGGTATAGTGACACATTCACACTATGGAGGTATGGTGATACATTCACACTATGGTGGTATAGTGACACATTCACACTATGGAGGTATGGTGACACATTCACACTATGGAGGTATGGTGACACATTCACACTATGGGGTATGGTGACACATTCACACTATGGTGGTATAGTGACACATTCACACTATGGAGGTATAGTGACACATTCACACTATGGGGTATGGTGACACATTCACACTATGGAGGTATGGTGACACATTCACACTATGGAGGTATGGTGACACATTCACACTATGGAGGTATGGTGACACATTCACACTATGGAGGTATGGTGACACATTCACACTATGGAGGTATAGTGACACATTCACACTATGGAGGTATAGTGACACATTCACACTATGGTGGTATGGTGACACATTCACACTATGGAGGTATGGTGACACATTCACACTATGGAGGTATAGTGACACATTCACACTATGGAGGTATGGTGACACATTCACACTATGGAGGTATAGTGACACATTCACACTATGGAGGTATGGTGACACATTCACACTATGGTGGTATAGTGACACATTCACACTATGGTGGTATGGTGACACATTCACACTATGGAGGTATGGTGACACATTCACACTATGGAGGTATAGTGACACATTCACACTATGGAGGTATGGTGACACATTCACACTATGGTGGTATAGTGACACATTCACACTATGGTGGTATGGTGACACATTCACACTATGGAGGTATGGTGACACATTCACACTATGGAGGTATAGTGACACATTCACACTATGGAGGTATGGTGACACATTCACACTATGGAGGTATGGTGATACATTCACACTATGGTGGTATGGTGACACATTCACACTATGGTGGTATGGTGACACATTCACACTATGGAGGTATGGTGACACATTCACACTATGGAGGTATAGTGACACATTCACACTATGGAGGTATGGTGACACATTCACACTATGGAGGTATGGTGACATATTCACACTATGGTGGTATGGTGACACATTCACACTATGGAGGTATGGTGACACATTCACACTATGGGGTATGGTGACACATTCACACTATGGGGTATGGTGACACATTCACACTATGGTGGTATGGTGACACATTCACACTATGGAGGTATAGAGACACATTCACACTATGGAGGTATGGTGACACATTCACACTATGGAGGTATAGTGACACATTCACACTATGGAGGTATGGTGACACATTCACACTATGGGGTATGGTGACACATTCACACTATGGGGTATGGTGATACATTCACACTATGGAGGTATGGTGATACATTCACACTATGGAGGTATAGAGACACATTCACACTATGGAGGTATGGTGACACATTCACACTATGGTGGTATGGTGACACATTCACACTATGGTGGTATGGTGACACATTCACACTATGGAGGTATAGAGACACATTCACACTATGGAGGTATGGTGACACATTCACACTATGGAGGTATAGTGACACATTCACACTATGGAGGTATGGTGACACATTCACACTATGGGGTATGGTGACACATTCACACTATGGGGTATGGTGATACATTCACACTATGGAGGTATGGTGATACATTCACACTATGGAGGTATAGAGACACATTCACACTATGGAGGTATGGTGACACATTCACACTATGGTGGTATGGTGACACATTCACACTATGGTGGTATGGTGACACATTCACACTATGGAGGTATAGTGACACATTCACACTATGGAGGTATAGTGACACATTCACACTATGGAGGTATAGTGACACATTCACACTATGGGGTATGGTGACACATTCACACTATGGAGGTATGGTGACACATTCACACTATGGAGGTATGGTGACACATTCACACTATGGAGGTATGGTGACACATTCACACTATGGGGTATGGTGACACATTCACACTATGGTGGTATGGTGACACATTCACACTATGGAGGTATAGTGACACATTCACACTATGGAGGTATAGTGACACATTCACACTATGGAGGTATGGTGACACATTCACACTATGGTGGTATGGTGACACATTCACACTATGGTGGTATGGTGACACATTCACACTATGGAGGTATGGTGACACATTCACACTATGGTGGTATAGTGACACATTCACACTATGGGGTATAGTGACACATTCACACTATGGAGGTATAGTGACACATTCACACTATGGAGGTATAGTGACACATTCACACTATGGAGGTATAGTGACACATTCACACTATGGTGGTATGGTGACACATTCACACTATGGTGGTATGGTGACACATTCACACTATGGTGGTATGGTGACACATTCACACTATGGAGGTATGGTGACACATTCACACTATGGAGGTATGGTGACACATTCACACTATGGAGGTATGGTGACACATTCACACTATGGGGTATGGTGATACATTCACACTATGGAGGTATGGTGACACATTCACACTATGGAGGTATGGTGACACATTCACACTATGGAGGTATGGTGACACATTCACACTATGGGGTATGGTGATACATTCACACTATGGAGGTATAGTGACACATTCACACTATGGAGGTATGGTGACACATTCACACTATGGAGGTATAGTGACACATTCACACTATGGTGGTATGGTGACACATTCACACTATGGAGGTATGGTGACACATTCACACTATGGAGGTATGGTGACACATTCACACTATGGTGGTATAGTGATACATTCACACTATGGAGGTATGGTGACACATTCACACTATGGTGGTATGGTGACACATTCACACTATGGTGGTATGGTGACACATTCACACTATGGTGGTATGGTGACACATTCACACTATGGAGGTATGGTGACACATTCACACTATGGAGGTATAGTGACACATTCACACTATGGAGGTATGGTGACACATTCACACTATGGAGGTATGGTGACACATTCACACTATGGAGGTATGGTGACACATTCACACTATGGGGTATGGTGATACATTCACACTATGGAGGTATAGTGACACATTCACACTATGGAGGTATGGTGACACATTCACACTATGGAGGTATAGTGACACATTCACACTATGGTGGTATGGTGACACATTCACACTATGGAGGTATGGTGACACATTCACACTATGGTGGTATGGTGACACATTCACACTATGGTGGTATGGTGACACATTCACACTATGGAGGTATGGTGACACATTCACACTATGGTGGTATGGTGACACATTCACACTATGGTGGTATGGTGACACATTCACACTATGGAGGTATGGTGACACATTCACACTATGGAGGTATGGTGACACATTCACACTATGGAGGTATGGTGACACATTCACACTATGGAGGTATAGTGACACATTCACACTATGGAGGTATGGTGACACATTCACACTATGGAGGTATAGAGACACATTCACACTATGGAGGTATGGTGACACATTCACACTATGGAGGTATAGTGACACATTCACACTATGGAGGTATGGTGACACATTCACACTATGGGGTATGGTGACACATTCACACTATGGGGTATGGTGATACATTCACACTATGGAGGTATGGTGATACATTCACACTATGGAGGTATGGTGACACATTCACACTATGGTGGTATGGTGACACATTCACACTATGGAGGTATAGTGACACATTCACACTATGGAGGTATGGTGACACATTCACACTATGGAGGTATGGTGACACATTCACACTATGGGGTATGGTGACACATTCACACTATGGAGGTATGGTGACACATTCACACTATGGAGGTATGGTGACACATTCACACTATGGTGGTATAGTGACACATTCACACTATGGAGGTATAGTGACACATTCACACTATGGGGTATGGTGACACATTCACACTATGGGGTATGGTGATACATTCACACTATGGAGGTATAGTGACACATTCACACTATGGTGGTATGGTGACACATTCACACTATGGTGGTATGGTGACACATTCACACTATGGAGGTATGGTGACACATTCACACTATGGAGGTATAGTGACACATTCACACTATGGGGTATGGTGACACATTCACACTATGGGGTATGGTGATACATTCACACTATGGAGGTATAGTGACACATTCACACTATGGTGGTATGGTGACACATTCACACTATGGAGGTATGGTGACACATTCACACTATGGAGGTATGGTGACACATTCACACTATGGTGGTATGGTGACACATTCACACTATGGAGGTATGGTGATACATTCACACTATGGAGGTATGGTGATACATTCACACTATGGTGGTATGGTGACACATTCACACTATGGTGGTATGGTGACACATTCACACTATGGAGGTATGGTGACACATTCACACTATGGAGGTATGGTGATACATTCACACTATGGAGGTATGGTGATACATTCACACTATGGAGGTATGGTGACACATTCACACTATGGAGGTATGGTGACACATTCACACTATGGGGTATAGTGACACATTCACACTATGGTGGTATGGTGACACATTCACACTATGGAGGTATAGTGACACATTCACACTATGGAGGTATGGTGACATATTCACACTATGGTGGTATGGTGACACATTCACACTATGGAGGTATGGTGACACATTCACACTATTGTGGTATGGTGACACATTCACACTATGGAGGTATAGTGACACATTCACACTATGGAGGTATAGTGACACATTCACACTATGGAGGTATGGTGACACATTCACACTATGGAGGTATGGTGACACATTCACACTATGGAGGTATGGTGACACATTCACACTATGGAGGTATAGTGACACATTCACACTATGGAGGTATAGTGACACATTCACACTATGGAGGTATGGTGACACATTCACACTATGGAGGTATGGTGACACATTCACACTATGGAGGTATAGTGACACATTCACACTATGGAGGTATGGTGACACATTCACACTATGGAGGTATGGTGACACATTCACACTATGGTGGTATGGTGACACATTCACACTATGGAGGTATGGTGACACATTCACACTATGGGGTATAGTGACACATTCACACTATGGAGGTATGGTGACACATTCACACTATGGTGGTATGGTGACACATTCACACTATGGAGGTATAGTGACACATTCACACTATGGTGGTATGGTGACACATTCACACTATGGAGGTATGGTGACACATTCACACTATGGAGGTATGGTGACACATTCACACTATGGAGGTATAGTGACACATTCACACTATGGGGTATGGTGACACATTCACACTATGGAGGTATGGTGACACATTCACACTATGGAGGTATAGTGACACATTCACACTATGGAGGTATGGTGATACATTCACACTATGGAGGTATGGTGACACATTCACACTATGGAGGTATGGTGACACATTCACACTATGGTGGTATAGAGACACATTCACACTATGGAGGTATGGTGACACATTCACACTATGGAGGTATAGTGACACATTCACACTATGGAGGTATGGTGACATATTCACACTATGGAGGTATAGAGACACATTCACACTATGGAGGTATGGTGACATATTCACACTATGGTGGTATGGTGACACATTCACACTATGGTGGTATAGAGACATATTCACACTATGGAGGTATAGTGACACATTCACACTATGGAGGTATGGTGACATATTCACACTATGGGGTATGGTGACACATTCACACTATGGAGGTATGGTGACACATTCACACTATGGAGGTATGGTGACACATTCACACTATGGAGGTATGGTGACACATTCACACTATGGAGGTATGGTGACACATTCACACTATGGTGGTATGGTGACACATTCACACTATGGAGGTATGGTGACACATTCACACTATGGAGGTATAGTGACACATTCACACTATGGAGGTATGGTGACACATTCACACTATGGTGGTATGGTGACACATTCACACTATGGAGGTATGGTGACACATTCACACTATGGTGGTATGGTGACACATTCACACTATGGAGGTATGGTGACACATTCACACTATGGAGGTATAGTGACACATTCACACTATGGAGGTATGGTGACACATTCACACTATGGTGGTATGGTGACACATTCACACTATGGAGGTATAGTGACACATTCACACTATGGAGGTATGGTGACACATTCACACTATGGTGGTATGGTGACACATTCACACTATGGAGGTATAGTGACACATTCACACTATGGAGGTATGGTGATACATTCACACTATGGAGGTATGGTGACACATTCACACTATGGAGGTATAGTGACACATTCACACTATGGGGGTATAGTGATACATTCACACTATGGAGGTATGGTGATACATTCACACTATGGGGTATGGTGACACATTCACACTATGGAGGTATAGAGACACATTCACACTATGGAGGTATGGTGACACATTCACACTATGGAGGTATAGTGACACATTCACACTATGGAGGTATGGTGACACATTCACACTATGGAGGTATGGTGACACATTCACACTATGGGGTATGATGACACATTCACACTATGCGGTATGGTGACACATTCACACTATGGTGGTATGGTGACACATTCACACTATGGGGTATGGTGACATATTCACACTATGGAGGTATGGTGACACATTCACACTATGGAGGTATGGTGACACATTCACACTATGGTGGTATGGTGACACATTCACACTATGGTGGTATGGTGACACATTCACACTATGGTGGTATGGTGACACATTCACACTATGGAGGTATGGTGACACATTCACACTATGGTGGTATGGTGACACATTCACACTATGGAGGTATGGTGACACATTCACACTATGGTGGTATAGTGACACATTCACACTATGGTGGTATGGTGACACATTCACACTATGGTGGTATGGTGACACATTCACACTATGGTGGTATGGTGACACATTCACACTATGGGGTATGGTGACACATTCACACTATGGGGTATGGTGACACATTCACACTATGGAGGTATAGTGACACATTCACACTATGGAGGTATAGTGACACATTCACACTATGGAGGTATAGTGACACATTCACACTATGGAGGTATGGTGACACATTCACACTATGGAGGTATGGTGACACATTCACACTATGGAGGTATGGTGACACATTCACACTATGGTGGTATGGTGACACATTCACACTATGGTGGTATGGTGATACATTCACACTATGGAGGTATAGTGACACATTCACACTATGGAGGTATAGTGACACATTCACACTATGGAGGTATGGTGACACATTCACACTATGGAGGTATGGTGACACATTCACACTATGGTGGTATGGTGACACATTCACACTATGGTGGTATGGTGACACATTCACACTATGGTGGTATGGTGACACATTCACACTATGGTGGTATGGTGACACATTCACACTATGGAGGTATGGTGACACATTCACACTATGGAGGTATAGTGACACATTCACACTATGGAGGTATAGTGACACATTCACACTATGGAGGTATAGTGACACATTCACACTATGGAGGTATGGTGACACATTCACACTATGGTGGTATGGTGACACATTCACACTATGGAGGTATGGTGACACATTCACACTATGGAGGTATGGTGATACATTCACACTATGGAGGTATGGTGATACATTCACACTATGGAGGTATGGTGATACATTCACACTATGGTGGTATGGTGACACATTCACACTATGGAGGTATGGTGACACATTCACACTATGGAGGTATGGTGATACATTCACACTATGGAGGTATGGTGATACATTCACACTATGGAGGTATGGTGATACATTCACACTATGGTGGTATGGTGATACATTCACACTATGGAGGTATGGTGACACATTCACACTATGGTGGTATGGTGACACATTCACACTATGGAGGTATAGTGACACATTCACACTATGGAGGTATAGTGACACATTCACACTATGGAGGTATAGTGACACATTCACACTATGGAGGTATAGTGACACATTCACACTATGGAGGTATAGTGACACATTCACACTATGGTGGTATGGTGACACATTCACACTATGGAGGTATGGTGACACATTCACACTATGGAGGTATGGTGACACATTCACACTATGGAGGTATGGTGACACATTCACACTATGGAGGTATGGTGACACATTCACACTATGGTGGTATGGTGACACATTCACACTATGGTGGTATGGTGATACATTCACACTATGGTGGTATGGTGACACATTCACACTATGGAGGTATAGTGACACATTCACACTATGGTGGTATGGTGACACATTCACACTATGGAGGTATAGTGACACATTCACACTATGGTGGTATGGTGACACATTCACACTATGGAGGTATGGTGACACATTCACACTATGGTGGTATGGTGACACATTCACACTATGGAGGTATAGTGACACATTCACACTATGGTGGTATGGTGACACATTCACACTATGGAGGTATGGTGACATATTCACACTATGGTGGTATGGTGACACATTCACACTATGGAGGTATAGTGACACATTCACACTATGGAGGTATGGTGACACATTCACACTATGGTGGTATGGTGACACATTCACACTATGGAGGTATAGTGACACATTCACACTATGGAGGTATAGTGACACATTCACACTATGGTGGTATGGTGACACATTCACACTATGGTGGTATGGTGACACATTCACACTATGGAGGTATAGAGACACATTCACACTATGGAGGTATGGTGACACATTCACACTATGGAGGTATGGTGACACATTCACACTATGGTGGTATGGTGACACATTCACACTATGGAGGTATAGAGACACATTCACACTATGGAGGTATGGTGACACATTCACACTATGGAGGTATGGTGACACATTCACACTATGGTGGTATAGTGACACATTCACACTATGGAGGTATAGTGACACATTCACACTATGGTGGTATGGTGACACATTCACACTATGGAGGTATGGTGACACATTCACACTATGGAGGTATAGAGACACATTCACACTATGGAGGTATGGTGACACATTCACACTATGGAGGTATGGTGACACATTCACACTATGGAGGTATGGTGACACATTCACACTATGGAGGTATGGTGACACATTCACACTATGGTGGTATAGTGACACATTCACACTATGGAGGTATAGTGACACATTCACACTATGGTGGTATGGTGACACATTCACACTATGGTGGTATGGTGACACATTCACACTATGGGGTATGGTGACACATTCACACTATGGAGGTATAGTGACACATTCACACTATGGAGGTATAGTGACACATTCACACTATGGAGGTATGGTGACACATTCACACTATGGGGTATGGTGACACATTCACACTATGGAGGTATGGTGACACATTCACACTATGGAGGTATAGAGACACATTCACACTATGGAGGTATGGTGACACATTCACACTATGGAGGTATGGTGACACATTCACACTATGGAGGTATGGTGACACATTCACACTATGGAGGTATGGTGACACATTCACACTATGGAGGTATAGAGACACATTCACACTATGGAGGTATGGTGACACATTCACACTATGGTGGTATGGTGACACATTCACACTATGGTGGTATGGTGACACATTCACACTATGGAGGTATAGAGACACATTCACACTATGGAGGTATAGTGACACATTCACACTATGGGGTATGGTGACACATTCACACTATGGTGGTATAGTGATACATTCACACTATGGAGGTATGGTGACACATTCACACTATGGAGGTATGGTGACACATTCACACTATGGTGGTATAGTGACACATTCACACTATGGAGGTATGGTGATACATTCACACTATGGGGTATGGTGACACATTCACACTATGGTGGTATGGTGATACATTCACACTATGGTGGTATGGTGATACATTCACACTATGGTGGTATAGTGATACATTCACACTATGGTGGTATAGTGATACATTCACACTATGGTGGTATGGTGATACATTCACACTATGGAGGTATGGTGACACATTCACACTATGGTGGTATAGTGACACATTCACACTATGGAGGTATGGTGATACATTCACACTATGGAGGTATGGTGACACATTCACACTATGGTGGTATGGTGATACATTCACACTATGGTGGTATGGTGATACATTCACACTATGGTGGTATAGTGATACATTCACACTATGGTGGTATAGTGATACATTCACACTATGGTGGTATGGTGATACATTCACACTATGGTGGTATGGTGACACATTCACACTATGGAGGTATGGTGACACATTCACACTATGGTGGTATGGTGATACATTCACACTATGGTGGTATAGTGATACATTCACACTATGGTGGTATAGTGATACATTCACACTATGATGGTATGGTGATACATTCACACTATGGTGGTATGGTGACACATTCACACTATGGAGGTATGGTGACACATTCACACTATGGTGGTATGGTGATACATTCACACTATGGTGGTATAGTGATACATTCACACTATGGTGGTATAGTGATACATTCACACTATGGTGGTATGGTGATACATTCACACTATGGTGGTATGGTGATACATTCACACTATGGTGGTATAGTGATACATTCACACTATGGTGGTATAGTGATACATTCACACTATGGTGGTATGGTGATACATTCACACTATGGTGGTATGGTGACACATTCACACTATGGAGGTATGGTGACACATTCACACTATGGAGGTATGGTGACACATTCACACTATGGAGGTATGGTGACACATTCACACTATGGAGGTATAGTGACACATTCACACTATGGTGCTATGGTGACATATTCACACTATGGAGGTATGGTGACACATTCACACTATGGTGCTATGGTGACATATTCACACTATGGAGGTATGGTGACACATTCACACTATGGAGGTATAGTGACACATTCACACTATGGTGGTATGGTGACACATTCACACTATGGAGGTATGGTGACACATTCACACTATGGAGGTATAGTGACACATTCACACTATGGTGGTATGGTGACACATTCACACTATGGTGGTATAGTGACACATTCACACTATGGTGCTATGGTGACATATTCACACTATGGAGGTATGGTGACACATTCACACTATGGAGGTATAGTGACACATTCACACTATGGTGGTATGGTGATACATTCACACTATGGTGGTATAGTGATACATTCACACTATGGTGGTATAGTGATACATTCACACTATGGTGGTATGGTGATACATTCACACTATGGTGGTATGGTGACACATTCACACTATGGAGGTATGGTGACACATTCACACTATGGAGGTATGGTGACACATTCACACTATGGAGGTATAGTGACACATTCACACTATGGAGGTATGGTGACACATTCACACTATGGAGGTATGGTGACACATTCACTTTATGGAGGTATGGTGACACATTCACACTATGGAGGTATGGTGACACATTCACTTTATGGAGGTATGGTGACACATTCACACTATGGTGGTATGGTGACACATTCACACTATGGAGGTATGGTGACACATTCACACTATGGAGGTATGGTGATACATTCACACTATGGTGGTATGGTGACACATTCACACTATGGAGGTATAGTGACACATTCACACTATGGAGGTATGGTGACACATTCACACTATGGAGGTATGGTGACACATTCACACTATGGAGGTATGGTGACACATTCACACTATGGAGGTATGGTGACACATTCACTTTATGGAGGTATGGTGACACATTCACACTATGGAGGTATGGTGACACATTCACTTTATGGAGGTATGGTGACACATTCACACTATGGTGGTATGGTGACACATTCACACTATGGAGGTATGGTGACACATTCACACTATGGAGGTATGGTGACACATTCACACTATGGAGGTATGGTGACACATTCACACTATGGAGGTATAGTGACACATTCACACTATGGTGGTATGGTGATACATTCACACTATGGTGGTATAGTGATACATTCACACTATGGTGGTATAGTGATACATTCACACTATGGTGGTATGGTGATACATTCACACTATGGAGGTATGGTGACACATTCACACTATGGTGGTATGGTGACACATTCACACTATGGAGGTATGGTGACACATTCACACTATGGTGGTATGGTGACACATTCACACTATGGTGGTATGGTGACACATTCACACTATGGAGGTATGGTGACACATTCACACTATGGAGGTATGGTGACACATTCACACTATGGAGGTATAGTGACACATTCACACTATGGAGGTATAGTGACACATTCACACTATGGAGGTATGGTGACACATTCACTTTATGGAGGTATGGTGACACATTCACACTATGGAGGTATGGTGACACATTCACTTTATGGAGGTATAGTGACACATTCACACTATGGAGGTATGGTGACACATTCACACTATGGAGGTATAGTGACACATTCACACTATGGAGGTATAGTGACACATTCACACTATGGAGGTATGGTGACACATTCACACTATGGAGGTATGGTGACACATTCACACTATGGTGGTATGGTGATACATTCACACTATGGAGGTATAGTGACACATTCACACTATGGTGGTATGGTGACACATTCACACTATGGTGGTATGGTGACACATTCACACTATGGAGGTATAGAGACACATTCACACTATGGAGGTATGGTGACACATTCACACTATGGAGGTATGGTGACACATTCACACTATGGTGGTATGGTGACACATTCACACTATGGGGTATGGTGACACATTCACACTATGGTGGTATGGTGACACATTCACACTATGGGGTATGGTGACACATTCACACTATGGTGGTATGGTGACACATTCACACTATGGTGGTATGGTGACACATTCACACTATGGGGTATAGTGACACATTCACACTATGGAGGTATGGTGACACATTCACACTATGGAGGTATGGTGACACATTCACACTATGGTGGTATGGTGACACATTCACACTATGGAGGTATGGTGACACATTCACACTATGGAGGTATGGTGATACATTCACACTATGGAGGTATGGTGACACATTCACACTATGGAGGTATGGTGACACATTCACACTATGGAGGTATGGTGACACATTCACACTATGGTGGTATGGTGACACATTCACACTATGGAGGTATGGTGACACATTCACACTATGGGGTATAGTGACACATTCACACTATGGAGGTATGGTGATACATTCACACTATGGAGGTATGGTGACACATTCACACTATGGAGGTATAGTGACACATTCACACTATGGAGGTATAGTGACACATTCACACTATGGAGGTATGGTGACACATTCACACTATGGAGGTATGGTGACACATTCACACTATGGGGTATAGTGACACATTCACACTATGGAGGTATGGTGACACATTCACACTATGGTGGTATGGTGACACATTCACACTATGGTGGTATAGTGACACATTCACACTATGGTGGTATGGTGACACATTCACACTATGGTGGTATAGTGACACATTCACACTATGGTGGTATGGTGACACATTCACACTATGGAGGTATGGTGACACATTCACACTATGGGGTATGGTGACACATTCACACTATGGTGGTATGGTGACACATTCACACTATGGAGGTATAGTGACACATTCACACTATGGAGGTATGGTGACATATTCACACTATGGTGGTATGGTGACACATTCACACTATGGAGGTATGGTGACACATTCACACTATGGAGGTATAGTGACACATTCACACTATGGAGGTATAGTGACACATTCACACTATGGAGGTATGGTGACACATTCACACTATGGAGGTATGGTGACACATTCACACTATGGTGGTATGGTGATACATTCACACTATGGAGGTATAGTGACACATTCACACTATGGTGGTATGGTGACACATTCACACTATGGTGGTATGGTGACACATTCACACTATGGTGGTATGGTGACACATTCACACTATGGTGGTATGGTGACACATTCACACTATGGTGGTATGGTGACACATTCACACTATGGAGGTATAGTGACACATTCACACTATGGAGGTATAGTGACACATTCACACTATGGAGGTATGGTGACACATTCACACTATGGTGGTATGGTGATACATTCACACTATGGTGGTATAGTGACACATTCACACTATGGAGGTATGGTGACACATTCACACTATGGTGGTATGGTGATACATTCACACTATGGAGGTATAGTGACACATTCACACTATGGTGGTATGGTGACACATTCACACTATGGTGGTATGGTGACACATTCACACTATGGTGGTATGGTGACACATTCACACTATGGAGGTATGGTGATACATTCACACTATGGTGGTATGGTGACACATTCACACTATGGTGGTATGGTGACACATTCACACTATGGAGGTATAGTGACACATTCACACTATGGAGGTATGGTGACATATTCACACTATGGTGGTATGGTGACACATTCACACTATGGAGGTATAGTGACACATTCACACTATGGAGGTATAGTGACACATTCACACTATGGTGGTATAGTGACACATTCACACTATGGTGGTATGGTGACACATTCACACTATGGAGGTATGGTGACACATTCACACTATGGAGGTATAGTGACACATTCACACTATGGAGGTATGGTGACATATTCACACTATGGTGGTATGGTGACACATTCACACTATGGAGGTATGGTGACACATTCACACTATGGAGGTATGGTGACATATTCACACTATGGTGGTATGGTGACACATTCACACTATGGAGGTATAGTGACACATTCACACTATGGAGGTATAGTGACACATTCACACTATGGAGGTATGGTGATACATTCACACTATGGAGGTATAGTGACACATTCACACTATGGAGGTATAGTGACACATTCACACTATGGTGGTATGGTGACACATTCACACTATGGAGGTATGGTGACACATTCACACTATGGAGGTATGGTGACATATTCACACTATGGTGGTATGGTGACACATTCACACTATGGAGGTATAGTGACACATTCACACTATGGAGGTATAGTGACACATTCACACTATGGAGGTATAGTGACACATTCACACTATGGAGGTATGGTGACACATTCACACTATGGTGGTATGGTGACACATTCACACTATGGAGGTATGGTGACACATTCACACTATGGTGGTATGGTGACACATTCACACTATGGAGGTATGGTGACACATTCACACTATGGAGGTATGGTGACACATTCACACTATGGAGGTATGGTGACACATTCACACTATGGTGGTATGGTGACACATTCACACTATGGTGGTATGGTGACACATTCACACTATGGAGGTATGGTGACACATTCACACTATGGAGGTATGGTGACACATTCACACTATGGAGGTATGGTGACACATTCACACTATGGTGGTATGGTGACACATTCACACTATGGAGGTATGGTGACACATTCACACTATGGAGGTATGGTGACACATTCACACTATGGAGGTATGGTGATACATTCACACTATGGTGGTATGGTGACACATTCACACTATGGTGGTATGGTGATACATTCACACTATGGAGGTATGGTGACACATTCACACTATGGAGGTATGGTGATACATTCACACTATGGAGGTATAGTGACACATTCACACTATGGAGGTATGGTGATACATTCACACTATGGTGGTATGGTGACACATTCACACTATGGTGGTATGGTGACACATTCACACTATGGAGGTATGGTGATACATTCACACTATGGTGGTATGGTGATACATTCACACTATGGTGGTATAGTGACACATTCACACTATGGAGGTATGGTGACATATTCACACTATGGTGGTATGGTGATACATTCACACTATGGTGGTATAGTGACACATTCACACTATGGAGGTATGGTGACATATTCACACTATGGTGGTATGGTGACACATTCACACTATG
This sequence comes from Lithobates clamitans, assembly GCA_037952925.1. Lineage (NCBI taxonomy): Eukaryota > Metazoa > Chordata > Amphibia > Anura > Ranidae > Lithobates > Lithobates clamitans. Next base: position 45,763 of record JBBGZY010003387.1, on the reverse strand, counting down.
GAGGTATAGTGACACATTCACACTATGGAGGTATAGTGACACATTCACACTATGGAGGTATGGTGACACATTCACACTATGGAGGTATAGTGACACATTCACACTATGGAGGTATAGTGACACATTCACACTATGGTGGTATGGTGACACATTCACACTATGGAGGTATGGTGACATATTCACACTATGGTGGTATGGTGACACATTCACACTATGGAGGTATGGTGACACATTCACACTATGGTGGTATGGTGACACATTCACACTATGGTGGTATGGTGATACATTCACACTATGGAGGTATGGTGACACATTCACACTATGGTGGTATGGTGACACATTCACACTATGGTGGTATGGTGACACATTCACACTATGGTGGTATGGTGACACATTCACACTATGGTGGTATGGTGACACATTCACACTATGGTGGTATGGTGACACATTCACACTATGGAGGTATGGTGACACATTCACACTATGGTGGTATGGTGACACATTCACACTATGGTGGTATGGTGACACATTCACACTATGGTGGTATGGTGACACATTCACACTATGGTGGTATGGTGACACATTCACACTATGGTGGTATGGTGACACATTCACACTATGGTGGTATGGTGACACATTCACACGATGGAGGTATGGTGACACATTCACACTATGGTGGTATGGTGACACATTCACACTATGGAGGTATAGTGACACATTCACACTATGGAGGTATAGTGACACATTCACACTATGGTGGTATGGTGACACATTCACACTATGGAGGTATGGTGACACATTCACACTATGGAGGTATAGTGACACATTCACACTATGGAGGTATGGTGACACATTCACACTATGGAGGTATAGTGACACATTCACACTATGGAGGTATGGTGACACATTCACACTATGGAGGTATAGTGACACATTCACACTATGGTGGTATGGTGACACATTCACACTATGGAGGTATGGTGACACATTCACACTATGGAGGTATGGTGACACATTCACACTATGGTGGTATAGTGACACATTCACACTATGGAGGTATGGTGATACATTCACACTATGGAGGTATAGTGACACATTCACACTATGGAGGTATGGTGACACATTCACACTATGGAGGTATGGTGACACATTCACACTATGGTGGTATGGTGACACATTCACACTATGGAGGTATAGTGACACATTCACACTATGGTGGTATGGTGACACATTCACACTATGGAGGTATGGTGACACATTCACACTATGGTGGTATGGTGACACATTCACACTATGGAGGTATGGTGACACATTCACACTATGGAGGTATGGTGACACATTCACACTATGGAGGTATGGTGACACATTCACACTATGGTGGTATGGTGACACATTCACACTATGGAGGTATAGAGACACATTCACACTATGGAGGTATGGTGACACATTCACACTATGGAGGTATGGTGACACATTCACACTATGGTGGTATGGTGACACATTCACACTATGGTGGTATGGTGACACATTCACACTATGGTGGTATGGTGATACATTCACACTATGGAGGTATAGTGACACATTCACACTATGGTGGTATGGTGACACATTCACACTATGGTGGTATGGTGACACATTCACACTATGGAGGTATAGAGACACATTCACACTATGGAGGTATGGTGACACATTCACACTATGGTGGTATGGTGACACATTCACACTATGGTGGTATGGTGACACATTCACACTATGGAGGTATAGAGACACATTCACACTATGGAGGTATGGTGACACATTCACACTATGGTGGTATGGTGACACATTCACACTATGGAGGTATAGTGACACATTCACACTATGGTGGTATGGTGACACATTCACACTATGGTGGTATGGTGACACATTCACACTATGGGGTATAGTGACACATTCACACTATGGAGGTATAGTGACACATTCACACTATGGTGGTATGGTGACACATTCACACTATGGTGGTATGGTGACACATTCACACTATGGGGTATGGTGACACATTTACACTATGGAGGTATAGTGACACATTCACACTATGGTGGTATAGTGACACATTCACACTATGGAGGTATAGTGACACATTCACACTATGGAGGTATGGTGACACATTCACACTATGGGGTATGGTGACACATTCACACTATGGAGGTATAGTGACACATTCACACTATGGAGGTATAGTGACACATTCACACTATGGAGGTATGGTGACACATTCACACTATGGAGGTATGGTGACACATTCACACTATGGTGGTATGGTGACACATTCACACTATGGTGGTATGGTGACACATTCACACTATGGAGGTATGGTGACACATTCACACTATGGTGGTATGGTGACACATTCACACTATGGAGGTATGGTGACACATTCACACTATGGTGGTATGGTGACACATTCACACTATGGAGGTATGGTGACACATTCACACTATGGTGGTATGGTGACACATTCACACTATGGAGGTATGGTGACACATTCACACTATGGAGGTATGGTGACACATTCACACTATGGAGGTATGGTGACACATTCACACTATGGAGGTATAGTGACACATTCACACTATGGTGGTATAGTGATACATTCACACTATGGTGGTATAGTGATACATTCACACTATGGTGGTATGGTGATACATTCACACTATGGTGGTATGGTGACACATTCACACTATGGAGGTATGGTGACACATTCACACTATGGAGGTATGGTGACACATTCACACTATGGAGGTATGGTGACACATTCACACTATGGAGGTATGGTGACACATTCACACTATGGAGGTATGGTGACACATTCACACTATGGTGGTATAGTGACACATTCACACTATGGTGCTATGGTGACATATTCACACTATGGAGGTATGGTGACACATTCACACTATGGAGGTATAGTGACACATTCACACTATGGTGGTATAGTGACACATTCACACTATGGAGGTATGGTGACACATTCACTTTATGGAGGTATGGTGACACATTCACACTATGGTGGTATAGTGACACATTCACACTATGGAGGTATGGTGACACATTCACTTTATGGAGGTATGGTGACACATTCACACTATGGTGGTATGGTGACACATTCACACTATGGAGGTATGGTGACACATTCACACTATGAGGTATGGTGACACATTCACACTATGGTGCTATGGTGACATATTCACACTATGGAGGTATGGTGACACATTCACACTATGGAGGTATAGTGACACATTCACACTATGGTGGTATAGTGACACATTCACACTATGGTGGTATGGTGACACATTCACACTATGGAGGTATGGTGACACATTCACACTATGGTGGTATAGTGACACATTCACACTATGGAGGTATGGTGACACATTCACTTTATGGAGGTATGGTGACACATTCACACTATGGAGGTATGGTGACACATTCACTTTATGGAGGTATGGTGACACATTCACACTATGGTGGTATGGTGACACATTCACACTATGGAGGTATGGTGACACATTCACACTATGGAGGTATGGTGACACATTCACACTATGGAGGTATGGTGACACATTCACACTATGGAGGTATAGTGACACATTCACACTATGGTGGTATGGTGATACATTCACACTATGGTGGTATAGTGATACATTCACACTATGGTGGTATAGTGATACATTCACACTATGGTGGTATGGTGATACATTCACACTATGGTGGTATGGTGACACATTCACACTATGGAGGTATGGTGACACATTCACACTATGGAGGTATGGTGACACATTCACACTATGGAGGTATGGTGACACATTCACACTATGGAGGTATGGTGACACATTCACACTATGGAGGTATGGTGACACATTCACACTATGGTGGTATAGTGACACATTCACACTATGGTGCTATGGTGACATATTCACACTATGGAGGTATGGTGACACATTCACACTATGGTGCTATGGTGACATATTCACACTATGGTGGTATAGTGACACATTCACACTATGGAGGTATGGTGACATATTCACACTATGGAGGTATAGTGACACATTCACACTATGGAGGTATAGTGACACATTCACACTATGGAGGTATGGTGACACATTCACACTATGGAGGTATGGTGACACATTCACACTATGGGGTATGGTGACACATTCACACTATGGAGGTATGGTGACACATTCACACTATGGGGTATGGTGACACATTCACACTATGGAGGTATGGTGACACATTCACACTATGGAGGTATGGTGACACATTCACACTATGGTGGTATGGTGACACATTCACACTATGGTGGTATGGTGACACATTCACACTATGGAGGTATGGTGACACATTCACTTTATGGAGGTATGGTGACACATTCACACTATGGTGGTATGGTGACACATTCACACTATGGAGGTATGGTGACACATTCACACTATGGAGGTATGGTGATACATTCACACTATGGAGGTATGGTGACACATTCACACTATGGAGGTATGGTGACACATTCACACTATGGAGGTATGGTGACACATTCACACTATGGAGGTATGGTGACACATTCACACTATGGAGGTATGGTGACACATTCACACTATGGAGGTATAGTGACACATTCACACTATGGAGGTATGGTGACACATTCACACTATGGTGGTATGGTGACACATTCACACTATGGAGGTATGGTGACACATTCACACTATGGAGGTATGGTGACACATTCACACTATGGAGGTATGGTGACACATTCACACTATGGTGGTATGGTGACACATTCACACTATGGTGGTATGGTGACACATTCACACTATGGTGGTATGGTGACACATTCACACTATGGTGGTATGGTGACACATTCACACTATGGTGGTATGGTGACACATTCACACTATGGTGGTATGGTGACACATTCACACTATGGAGGTATAGTGACACATTCACACTATGGAGGTATAGTGACACATTCACACTATGGAGGTATAGTGACACATTCACACTATGGAGGTATGGTGACACATTCACACTATGGTGGTATGGTGATACATTCACACTATGGAGGTATGGTGACACATTCACACTATGGAGGTATGGTGACACATTCACACTATGGGGTATGGTGACACATTCACACTATGGAGGTATAGTGACACATTCACACTATGGAGGTATAGTGACACATTCACACTATGGAGGTATAGTGACACATTCACACTATGGAGGTATAGTGACACATTCACACTATGGAGGTATGGTGACACATTCACACTATGGTGGTATGGTGATACATTCACACTATGGAGGTATGGTGACACATTCACACTATGGAGGTATGGTGACACATTCACACTATGGAGGTATGGTGACACATTCACACTATGGAGGTATGGTGACACATTCACACTATGGTGGTATGGTGACACATTCACACTATGGAGGTATGGTGACACATTCACACTATGGTGGTATGGTGACACATTCACACTATGGAGGTATGGTGACACATTCACACTATGGTGGTATGGTGACACATTCACACTATGGGGTATGGTGACACATTCACACTATGGAGGTATGGTGATACATTCACACTATGGTGGTATGGTGACACATTCACACTATGGAGGTATGGTGACACATTCACACTATGGTGGTATGGTGACACATTCACACTATGGAGGTATGGTGACACATTCACACTATGGTGGTATGGTGACACATTCACACTATGGAGGTATGGTGACACATTCACACTATGGTGGTATGGTGACACATTCACACTATGGGGTATGGTGACACATTCACACTATGGAGGTATGGTGATACATTCACACTATGGTGGTATGGTGACACATTCACACTATGGAGGTATGGTGACACATTCACACTATGGTGGTATGGTGACACATTCACACTATGGAGGTATGGTGACACATTCACACTATGGAGGTATGGTGATACATTCACACTATGGTGGTATGGTGACACATTCACACTATGGAGGTATGGTGACACATTCACACTATGGTGGTATGGTGACACATTCACACTATGGAGGTATGGTGACACATTCACACTATGGTGGTATGGTGATACATTCACACTATGGTGGTATGGTGACACATTCACACTATGGTGGTATGGTGACACATTCACACTATGGAGGTATAGTGACACATTCACACTATGGAGGTATGGTGACATATTCACACTATGGTGGTATGGTGACACATTCACACTATGGAGGTATAGTGACACATTCACACTATGGAGGTATAGTGACACATTCACACTATGGAGGTATGGTGACATATTCACACTATGGTGGTATGGTGACACATTCACACTATGGAGGTATGGTGATACATTCACACTATGGGGTATGGTGACACATTCACACTATGGAGGTATAGAGACACATTCACACTATGGAGGTATGGTGACACATTCACACTATGGAGGTATGGTGACACATTCACACTATGGAGGTATGGTGACACATTCACACTATGGTGGTATGGTGACACATTCACACTATGGTGGTATGGTGACACATTCACACTATGGAGGTATGGTGACACATTCACACTATGGTGGTATGGTGACACATTCACACTATGGAGGTATAGTGACACATTCACACTATGGTGGTATGGTGACACATTCACACTATGGAGGTATAGTGACACATTCACACTATGGAGGTATAGTGACACATTCACACTATGGAGGTATGGTGACATATTCACACTATGGTGGTATGGTGACACATTCACACTATGGAGGTATAGTGACACATTCACACTATGAGGTATGGTGACACATTCACACTATGGTGGTATGGTGATACATTCACACTATGGAGGTATGGTGACACATTCACACTATGGTGGTATGGTGATACATTCACACTATGGAGGTATGGTGACACATTCACACTATGGAGGTATGGTGACACATTCACACTATGGAGGTATAGAGACACATTCACACTATGGAGGTATGGTGACACATTCACACTATGGAGGTATGGTGACACATTCACACTATGGAGGTATGGTGACACATTCACACTATGGTGGTATGGTGACACATTCACACTATGGTGGTATGGTGACACATTCACACTATGGAGGTATAGAGACACATTCACACTATGGAGGTATGGTGACACATTCACACTATGGTGGTATGGTGACACATTCACACTATGGAGGTATAGAGACACATTCACACTATGGTGGTATGGTGACACATTCACACTATGGTGGTATGGTGACACATTCACACTATGGAGGTATAGTGACACATTCACACTATGGAGGTATGGTGACACATTCACACTATGGAGGTATGGTGACACATTCACACTATGGTGGTATGGTGACACATTCACACTATGGAGGTATAGTGACACATTCACACTATGGAGGTATAGTGACACATTCACACTATGGTGGTATGGTGACACATTCACACTATGGTGGTATGGTGACACATTCACACTATGGGGTATGGTGACACATTCACACTATGGAGGTATAGTGACACATTCACACTATGGAGGTATAGTGACACATTCACACTATGGAGGTATGGTGACACATTCACACTATGGGGTATGGTGACACATTCACACTATGGAGGTATAGTGATACATTCACACTATGGAGGTATGGTGACACATTCACACTATGGTGGTATGGTGATACATTCACACTATGGTGGTATGGTGATACATTCACACTATGGTGGTATAGTGATACATTCACACTATGGTGGTATAGTGATACATTCACACTATGGTGGTATGGTGATACATTCACACTATGGTGGTATGGTGACACATTCACACTATGGAGGTATGGTGACACATTCACACTATGGTGGTATAGTGACACATTCACACTATGGTGGTATGGTGATACATTCACACTATGGTGGTATAGTGATACATTCACACTATGGTGGTATGGTGATACATTCACACTATGGTGGTATGGTGACACATTCACACTATGGTGGTATAGTGATACATTCACACTATGGTGGTATGGTGATACATTCACACTATGGTGGTATGGTGACACATTCACACTATGGAGGTATGGTGACACATTCACACTATGGGGTATGGTGATACATTCACACTATGGTGGTATAGTGATACATTCACACTATGGTGGTATGGTGATACATTCACACTATGGTGGTATGGTGACACATTCACACTATGGAGGTATGGTGACACATTCACACTATGGAGGTATGGTGACACATTCACACTATGGAGGTATAGTGACACATTCACACTATGGAGGTATGGTGATACATTCACACTATGGTGGTATAGTGATACATTCACACTATGGTGGTATGGTGATACATTCACACTATGGTGGTATGGTGACACATTCACACTATGGTGGTATAGTGATACATTCACACTATGGTGGTATGGTGATACATTCACACTATGGTGGTATGGTGACACATTCACACTATGGTGGTATAGTGATACATTCACACTATGGTGGTATGGTGACACATTCACACTATGGTGGTATAGTGACACATTCACACTATGGTGCTATGGTGACATATTCACACTATGGAGGTATGGTGACACATTCACACTATGGAGGTATGGTGACACATTCACACTATGGAGGTATAGTGACACATTCACACTATGGTGGTATGGTGATACATTCACACTATGGTGGTATAGTGATACATTCACACTATGGTGGTATAGTGATACATTCACACTATGGTGGTATGGTGATACATTCACACTATGGTGGTATGGTGACACATTCACACTATGGAGGTATGGTGACACATTCACACTATGGAGGTATGGTGACACATTCACACTATGGAGGTATAGTGACACATTCACACTATGGAGGTATAGTGACACATTCACACTATGGAGGTATGGTGACACATTCACTTTATGGAGGTATAGTGACACATTCACACTATGGTGGTATGGTGACACATTCACACTATGGAGGTATGGTGACACATTCACACTATGGAGGTATGGTGACACATTCACACTATGGAGGTATGGTGACACATTCACTTTATGGAGGTATGGTGACACATTCACACTATGGTGGTATGGTGACACATTCACACTATGGAGGTATGGTGACACATTCACACTATGGAGGTATGGTGACACATTCACACTATGGTGGTATAGTGATACATTCACACTATGGTGGTATGGTGATACATTCACACTATGGTGGTATGGTGACACATTCACACTATGGAGGTATGGTGACACATTCACACTATGGAGGTATGGTGACACATTCACACTATGGAGGTATAGTGACACATTCACACTATGGAGGTATAGTGACACATTCACACTATGGAGGTATAGAGACACATTCACACTATGGTGGTATGGTGATACATTCACACTATGGAGGTATGGTGACACATTCACACTATGGTGGTATGGTGACACATTCACTTTATGGAGGTATGGTGACACATTCACACTATGGAGGTATGGTGACACATTCACTTTATGGAGGTATAGTGACACATTCACACTATGGTGGTATGGTGACACATTCACACTATGGAGGTATGGTGACACATTCACACTATGGAGGTATGGTGACACATTCACACTATGGAGGTATGGTGACACATTCACTTTATGGAGGTATGGTGACACATTCACACTATGGTGGTATGGTGACACATTCACACTATGGAGGTATGGTGACACATTCACACTATGGAGGTATGGTGACACATTCACACTATGGTGGTATAGTGATACATTCACACTATGGTGGTATGGTGATACATTCACACTATGGTGGTATGGTGACACATTCACACTATGGAGGTATGGTGACACATTCACACTATGGAGGTATGGTGACACATTCACACTATGGAGGTATAGTGACACATTCACACTATGGAGGTATAGTGACACATTCACACTATGGAGGTATAGAGACACATTCACACTATGGTGGTATGGTGATACATTCACACTATGGAGGTATGGTGACACATTCACACTATGGTGGTATGGTGACACATTCACTTTATGGAGGTATAGTGACACATTCACACTATGGAGGTATGGTGACACATTCACACTATGGAGGTATGGTGACACATTCACACTATGGTGGTATAGTGACACATTCACACTATGGAGGTATGGTGACACATTCACACTATGGAGGTATGGTGACACATTCACACTATGGTGGTATGGTGATACATTCACACTATGGAGGTATGGTGACACATTCACACTATGGAGGTATGGTGACACATTCACACTATGGAGGTATGGTGACACATTCACACTATGGAGGTATGGTGACACATTCACACTATGGTGGTATGGTGACACATTCACACTATGGTGGTATGGTGACACATTCACACTATGGGGTATAGTGACACATTCACACTATGGAGGTATGGTGATACATTCACACTATGGAGGTATGGTGACACATTCACACTATGGTGGTATGGTGACACATTCACACTATGGAGGTATAGTGACACATTCACACTATGGAGGTATAGTGACACATTCACACTATGGAGGTATGGTGACACATTCACACTATGGAGGTATGGTGACACATTCACACTATGGGGTATAGTGACACATTCACACTATGGAGGTATAGTGACACATTCACACTATGGTGGTATGGTGACACATTCACACTATGGTGGTATGGTGACACATTCACACTATGGGGTATAGTGACACATTCACACTATGGTGGTATGGTGACACATTCACACTATGGAGGTATGGTGACACATTCACACTATGGAGGTATAGTGACACATTCACACTATGGAGGTATAGTGACACATTCACACTATGGAGGTATGGTGACACATTCACACTATGGAGGTATGGTGACACATTCACACTATGGGGTATAGTGACACATTCACACTATGGAGGTATGGTGACACATTCACACTATGGTGGTATGGTGACACATTCACACTATGGTGGTATGGTGACACATTCACACTATGGAGGTATGGTGACACATTCACACTATGGGGTATGGTGACACATTCACACTATGGAGGTATGGTGACACATTCACACTATGGAGGTATAGTGACACATTCACACTATGGAGGTATGGTGATACATTCACACTATGGAGGTATAGTGACACATTCACACTATGGAGGTATGGTGACACATTCACACTATGGAGGTATGGTGACACATTCACACTATGGAGGTATGGTGACACATTCACACTATGGGGTATAGTGACACATTCACACTATGGTGGTATGGTGACACATTCACACTATGGTGGTATGGTGACACATTCACACTATGGTGGTATGGTGACACATTCACACTATGGAGGTATAGTGACACATTCACACTATGGAGGTATAGTGACACATTCACACTATGGAGGTATGGTGACACATTCACACTATGGTGGTATGGTGATACATTCACACTATGGTGGTATAGTGACACATTCACACTATGGAGGTATAGTGACACATTCACACTATGGAGGTATAGTGACACATTCACACTATGGAGGTATAGTGACACATTCACACTATGGAGGTATGGTGACACATTCACACTATGGTGGTATGGTGACACATTCACACTATGGAGGTATGGTGACACATTCACACTATGGAGGTATGGTGACACATTCACACTATGGAGGTATGGTGACACATTCACACTATGGAGGTATGGTGACACATTCACACTATGGAGGTATGGTGATACATTCACACTATGGTGGTATGGTGACACATTCACACTATGGTGGTATGGTGACACATTCACACTATGGTGGTATGGTGACACATTCACACTATGGAGGTATGGTGATACATTCACACTATGGTGGTATGGTGACACATTCACACTATGGTGGTATGGTGACACATTCACACTATGGAGGTATGGTGACATATTCACACTATGGTGGTATGGTGACACATTCACACTATGGAGGTATGGTGATACATTCACACTATGGAGGTATGGTGACATATTCACACTATGGTGGTATGGTGACACATTCACACTATGGAGGTATGGTGACATATTCACACTATGGTGGTATGGTGACACATTCACACTATGGAGGTATGGTGACACATTCACACTATGGAGGTATAGTGACACATTCACACTATGGAGGTATAGTGACACATTCACACTATGGTGGTATAGTGACACATTCACACTATGGTGGTATGGTGACACATTCACACTATGGAGGTATGGTGACACATTCACACTATGGAGGTATAGTGACACATTCACACTATGGAGGTATGGTGACACATTCACACTATGGAGGTATAGTGACACATTCACACTATGGAGGTATGGTGACATATTCACACTATGGTGGTATGGTGACACATTCACACTATGGAGGTATGGTGATACATTCACACTATGGGGTATGGTGACACATTCACACTATGGAGGTATAGAGACACATTCACACTATGGAGGTATGGTGACACATTCACACTATGGAGGTATGGTGACACATTCACACTATGGAGGTATGGTGACACATTCACACTATGGTGGTATGGTGACACATTCACACTATGGAGGTATAGTGACACATTCACACTATGGTGGTATGGTGACACATTCACACTATGGTGGTATGGTGACACATTCACACTATGGAGGTATAGAGACACATTCACACTATGGAGGTATGGTGACACATTCACACTATGGTGGTATGGTGACACATTCACACTATGGAGGTATAGAGACACATTCACACTATGGAGGTATGGTGACACATTCACACTATGGTGGTATGGTGACACATTCACACTATGGAGGTATAGTGACACATTCACACTATGGTGGTATGGTGACACATTCACACTATGGTGGTATGGTGACACATTCACACTATGGGGTATAGTGACACATTCACACTATGGAGGTATAGTGACACATTCACACTATGGAGTATGGTGACACATTCACACTATGGTGGTATGGTGACACATTCACACTATGGGGTATGGTGACACATTTACACTATGGAGGTATAGTGACACATTCACACTATGGAGGTATAGTGACACATTCACACTATGGAGGTATGGTGACACATTCACACTATGGAGGTATGGTGACACATTCACACTATGGTGGTATGGTGACACATTCACACTATGGAGGTATAGTGACACATTCACACTATGGAGGTATGGTGACACATTCACACTATGGTGGTATGGTGACACATTCACACTATGGTGGTATGGTGACACATTCACACTATGGAGGTATGGTGATACATTCACACTATGGAGGTATAGTGACACATTCACACTATGGTGGTATGGTGACACATTCACACTATGGAGGTATAGTGACACATTCACACTATGGTGGTATGGTGATACATTCACACTATGGTGGTATAGTAATACATTCACACTATGGTGGTATAGTGATACATTCACACTATGGTGGTATGGTGATACATTCACACTATGGTGGTATGGTGACACATTCACACTATGGAGGTATGGTGATACATTCACACTATGGAGGTATGGTGACACATTCACACTATGGAGGTATGGTGACACATTCACACTATGGAGGTATAGTGACACATTCACACTATGGTGGTATGGTGATACATTCACACTATGGTGGTATAGTAATACATTCACACTATGGTGGTATAGTGATACATTCACACTATGGTGGTATGGTGACACATTCACACTATGGAGGTATGGTGACACATTCACACTATGGTGGTATAGTGACACATTCACACTATGGTGCTATGGTGACATATTCACACTATGGAGGTATGGTGACACATTCACACTATGGAGGTATAGTGACACATTCACACTATGGAGGTATAGTGACACATTCACACTATGGAGGTATGGTGACACATTCACACTATGGGGTATGGTGACACATTCACACTATGGAGGTATGGTGACACATTCACACTATGGTGGTATGGTGATACATTCACACTATGGTGGTATAGTGATACATTCACACTATGGTGGTATAGTGATACATTCACACTATGGTGGTATGGTGATACATTCACACTATGGTGGTATGGTGACACATTCACACTATGGAGGTATGGTGACACATTCACACTATGGTGGTATGGTGATACATTCACACTATGGAGGTATGGTGACACATTCACACTATGGTGGTATGGTGATACATTCACACTATGGTGGTATGGTGATACATTCACACTATGGTGGTATAGTGATACATTCACACTATGGTGGTATAGTGATACATTCACACTATGGTGGTATGGTGATACATTCACACTATGGTGGTATGGTGACACATTCACACTATGGAGGTATGGTGACACATTCACACTATGGTGGTATAGTGACACATTCACACTATGGTGGTATGGTGATACTTTCACACTATGGTGGTATAGTGATACATTCACACTATGGTGGTATGGTGATACATTCACACTATGGTGGTATGGTGACACATTCACACTATGGTGGTATAGTGATACATTCACACTATGGTGGTATAGTGATACATTCACACTATGGTGGTATGGTGATACATTCACACTATGGTGGTATGGTGACACATTCACACTATGGAGGTATGGTGACACATTCACACTATGGGGTATAGTGACACATTCACACTATGGAGGTATGGTGACACATTCACACTATGGTGGTATAGTGACACATTCACACTATGGTGCTATGGTGACATATTCACACTATGGAGGTATGGTGACACATTCACACTATGGAGGTGGTATGGTGACACATTCACACTATGGAGGTATGGTGACACATTCACACTATGGAGGTATGGTGATACATTCACACTATGGAGGTATGGTGACACATTCACACTATGGGGTATGGTGATACATTCACACTATGGAGGTATGGTGATACATTCACACTATGGGGTATGGTGACACATTCACACTATGGAGGTATAGAGACACATTCACACTATGGAGGTATGGTGACACATTCACACTATGGAGGTATGGTGACACATTCACACTATGGAGGTATGGTGACACATTCACACTATGGTGGTATGGTGACACATTCACACTATGGTGGTATGGTGATACATTCACACTATGGAGGTATAGTGACACATTCACACTATGGTGGTATGGTGACACATTCACACTATGGTGGTATGGTGACACATTCACACTATGGAGGTATAGAGACACATTCACACTATGGAGGTATGGTGACACATTCACACTATGGTGGTATAGTGACACATTCACACTATGGTGGTATGGTGACACATTCACACTATGGTGGTATGGTGACACATTCACACTATGGAGGTATAGTGACACATTCACACTATGGTGGTATGGTGACACATTCACACTATGGTGGTATGGTGACACATTCACACTATGGGGTATAGTGACACATTCACACTATGGAGGTATAGTGACACATTCACACTATGGTGGTATGGTGACACATTCACACTATGGGGTATGGTGACACATTTACACTATGGAGGTATGGTGACACATTCACACTATGGGGTATGGTGACACATTTACACTATGGAGGTATGGTGACACATTCACACTATGGAGGTATAGTGACACATTCACACTATGGAGGTATGGTGACACATTCACACTATGGAGGTATGGTGACACATTCACACTATGGTGGTATGGTGACACATTCACACTATGGAGGTATGGTGACACATTCACACTATGGAGGTATAGTGACACATTCACACTATGGAGGTATGGTGACACATTCACACTATGGTGGTATGGTGACACATTCACACTATGGTGGTATGGTGACACATTCACACTATGGAGGTATGGTGATACATTCACACTATGGAGGTATGGTGACACATTCACACTATGGAGGTATGGTGACACATTCACACTATGGAGGTATAGTGACACATTCACACTATGGTGGTATGGTGATACATTCACACTATGGTGGTATAGTAATACATTCACACTATGGTGGTATAGTGATACATTCACACTATGGTGGTATGGTGATACATTCACACTATGGTGGTATGGTGACACATTCACACTATGGAGGTATGGTGACACATTCACACTATGGAGGTATGGTGACACATTCACACTATGGAGGTATGGTGACACATTCACACTATGGTGGTATAGTGACACATTCACACTATGGTGCTATGGTGACATATTCACACTATGGAGGTATGGTGACACATTCACACTATGGAGGTATAGTGACACATTCACACTATGGAGGTATGGTGACACATTCACTTTATGGAGGTATGGTGACACATTCACACTATGGAGGTATGGTGACACATTCACTTTATGGAGGTATGGTGACACATTCACACTATGGTGGTATGGTGACACATTCACACTATGGAGGTATGGTGACACATTCACACTATGGAGGTATGGTGACACATTCACACTATGGAGGTATGGTGACACATTCACACTATGGAGGTATAGTGACACATTCACACTATGGTGGTATGGTGATACATTCACACTATGGTGGTATAGTGATACATTCACACTATGGTGGTATAGTGATACATTCACACTATGGTGGTATGGTGATACATTCACACTATGGTGGTATGGTGACACATTCACACTATGGAGGTATGGTGACACATTCACACTATGGAGGTATGGTGACACATTCACACTATGGAGGTATGGTGACACATTCACACTATGGAGGTATGGTGACACATTCACACTATGGAGGTATGGTGACACATTCACACTATGGTGGTATAGTGACACATTCACACTATGGTGCTATGGTGACATATTCACACTATGGAGGTATGGTGACACATTCACACTATGGAGGTATAGTGACACATTCACACTATGGAGGTATAGTGACACATTCACACTATGGAGGTATGGTGACACATTCACTTTATGGAGGTATGGTGACACATTCACACTATGGAGGTATGGTGACACATTCACACTATGGAGGTATGGTGACACATTCACACTATGGAGGTATGGTGACACATTCACACTATGGGGTATGGTGACACATTCACACTATGGAGGTATGGTGACACATTCACACTATGGAGGTATGGTGACACATTCACACTATGGTGGTATGGTGACACATTCACACTATGGAGGTATGGTGACACATTCACTTTATGGAGGTATGGTGACACATTCACACTATGGTGGTATGGTGACACATTCACACTATGGAGGTATGGTGACACATTCACACTATGGAGGTATGGTGATACATTCACACTATGGAGGTATGGTGACACATTCACACTATGGGGTATGGTGATACATTCACACTATGGAGGTATGGTGATACATTCACACTATGGAGTCTTCACGAGTGAATTGGGGGGCTTCAGTAACCAAAACTGCAGTGTTTATCCTCAGGACACAACACAGGAAGCACCTCCATGGTTAACAGAGGACGGAATTAGAATTAGACTTGAGAAACTTAACATTAATAAATCACCGGGACCAGATGGCTTGCACCCGAGGGTACTTAGGGAACTCAGTCAGGTGATTGCCAGACCGTTGTTCCTAATTTTTACAGACAGTCTATTGACTGGAATGGTACCAGCTGATTGGAGAAAAGCCAATGTAGCACCAATATTTAAAAAGGGCCCAAAATACATCCCTGGGAATTACAGACCAGTTAGCCTAACATCAATAGTATGTAAACTCTTGGAGTGGATGATAAGGGACTATATACAAGATTTTAGTAATAAGAATGATATCATTACCAGTATTCAGCATGGATTCATGAAGAATCGTTCTTGCCAAACCAATCTATTAACCTTCTATGAGGAGGTGAGTTGCCATCTAGATAAAGGAAGGCCCGTAGACGTGGTGTATCTGGATTTTGTAAAAGCATTTGACACAGTTCCCCATAAACGTTTACTGTACAAAATAAGGTGCGTTGGCATGGACCATAGGGTGAGTACATGGATTGAAAACTGGCTACAAGGGCGAGTTCAGAGGGTGGTGATAAATGGGGAGTACTCAGAATGGTCAGGGGTGGGTAGTGGGGTCCCCCAGGGTTCTGTGCTGGGACCAATCCTATTTAATTTGTTTATAAACGATCTGGAGGATGGGATAAACAGTTCAATCTCTGTATTTGCAGACGATACTAAGCTAAGCAGGGCAATAACTTCTCCGCAGGATGTGGAAAAAAGACCTGAATAAATGAATGGGGGAGGGGCGACTACATGGCAAATGAGGTTTAATGTAGAAAAATGTAAAATAATGCATTTGGGTGGTAAAAATCTGAATGCAATCTATAGACTGGGGGGGGGAACCTCTGGGGGGATCTAGGATGGAAAAGGACCTGGGGGTCCTAGTAGATGATAGGCTCAGCAATGACATGCAATGCCAAGCTGCTGCTAACAAAGCAAACAGAATATTGGCATTAAAAAGGGGATCAAATCCAGAGATAAAACGATAATTCTCCCGCTCTACAAGACTCTGGTCCGGCCGCACCTGGAGTATGCTGTCCAGTTCTGGGCACCAGTCCTCAGGAAGGATGTACTGGAAATGGAGCGAGTACAAAGAAGGGCAACAAAGCTAATAAAGGGTCTGGAGGATCTTAGTTATGAGGAAAGGTTGTGAGCTCTGAACTTATTCTCTCTGGAGAAGAGACGCTTGAGAGGGGATATGATTTCATTATATAAATACCGGACTGGTGACCCCACATTATAGAAATACCGGACTGGTGACCCCACAATATACAAATACCGGACTGGTGACCCCACAATACAGAAATACCGGACTGGTGACCCCACAATATATAAATACCGGACTGGTGACCCCACAATATACAAATACCGGACTGGTGACCCCACAATATATAAATACCGGACTGGTGACCCCACAATATATAAATACCGGACTGGTGACCCCACAATATACAAATACCGGACTGGTGACCCCACAATATACAAATACCAGACTGGTGACCCCACAATATACAAATACCGGACTGGTGACCCCACAATATACAAATACCGGACTGGTGACCCCACAATATATAAATACCGGACTGGTGACCCCACAATATATAAATACCGGACTGGTGACCCCACAATACACAAATACCGGACTGGTGACCCCACAATATACAAATACCGGACTGGTGACCCCACAATATATAAATACTGGACTGGTGACCCCACAATATACAAATACCGGACTGGTGACCCCACAATATATAAATACCGGACTGGTGACCTCACAATATATAAATACCGGACTGGTGACCCCACAATATACAAATACCGGACTGGTGACCCCACAATATATAAATACCAGACTGGTGACCCCACAATATACAAATACCGGACTGGTGACCCCACAATATACAAATACCGGACTGGTGACCCCACAATATATAAATACCAGACTGGTGACCCCACAATATATAAATACCGGACTGGTGACCCCACAATATAGAAATACCGGACTGGTGACCCCACAATATATAAATACCGGACTGGTGACCCCACAATATACAAATACCAGACTGGTGACCCCACAATATATAAATACCGGACTGGTGACCCCACAATATACAAATACCGGACTGGTGACCCCACAATATATAAATACCGGACTGGTGACCCCACAATATAGAAATACCGGACTGGTGACCCCACAATATATAAATACCGGACTGGTGACCCCACAATATACAAATACCAGACTGGTGACCCCACAATATATAAATACCGGACTGGTGACCCCACAATATATAAATACTGGACTGGTGACCCCACAATATACAAATACCGGACTGGTGACCCCACAATATACAAATACCAGACTGGTGACCCCACAATATACAAATACCGGACTGGTGACCCCACAATATACAAATACCGGACTGGTGACCCCACAATATATAAATACCGGACTGGTGACCCCACAATATATAAATACCGGACTGGTGACCCCACAATATATAAATACCGGACTGGTGACCCCACAATATACAAATACCGGACTGGTGACCCCACAATATATAAATACCGGACTGGTGACCCCACAATATATAAATACCGGACTGGTGACCCCACAATATACAAATACCGGACTGGTGACCCCACAATATATAAATACCGGACTGGTGACCCCACAATATACAAATACCGGACTGGTGACCCCCAATATATAAATACCGGACTGGTGACCCCCAATATATAAATACCGGACTGGTGACCCCACAATATACAAATACCAGACTGGTGACCCCACAATATATAAATACCGGACTGGTGACCCCACAATATACAAATACCGGACTGGTGACCCCACAATATATAAATACCGGACTGGTGACCCCCAATATATAAATACCGGACTGGTGACCCCACAATATACAAATACCGGACTGGTGACCCCCAATATATAAATACCGGACTGGTGACCCCACAATATATAAATACCGGACTGGTGACCCCACAATATACAAATACCAGACTGGTGACCCCACAATATATAAATACCGGACTGGTGACCCCACAATATATAAATACCGGACTGGTGACCCCACAATATACAAATACCGGACTGGTGACCCCACAATATACAAATACCGGACTGGTGACCCCACAATATATAAATACCGGACTGGTGACCCCACAATATACAAATACCGGACTGGTGACCCCACAATATATAAATACCGGACTGGTGACCCCACAATAGGGATAAAACTTTTTCGCAGAAGAGAGTTTAATAAGACTCGGGGCCACTCATTACAATTAGAAGAAAAGAGGTTTAACCTTAAACTACGTAGACGGTTCTTTACTGTAAGAGCGGCAAGGATGTGGAATTCCCTTCCACAGGCGGTGGTCTCAGCGGGGAGCATTGATAGCTTCAAGAAACTATTAGATAATCACCTGAATGACCACAACATACAGAGATATATAATGTAATACTGACATATAATCACACAACATACAGAGATATATAATGTAATATGACATATAATCACACAACATACAGAGATATATAATGTAATATGACACATAATCACACAACATACAGAGATATATAATGTAATATGACATATAATCACACAACATACAGGATATATAATGTAATATGACACATAATCACACAACATACAGAGATATATAATGTAATATGACATATAATCACACAACATACAGAGATATATAATGTAATATGACACATAATCACACAACATACAGAGATATATAATGTAATATGACATATAATCACACAACATACAGAGATATATAATGTAATATGACATATAATCACACAACATACAGGATATATAATGTAATATGACATATAATCACACAACATACAGGATATATAATGTAATATGACATATAATCACACAACATACAGGATATATAATGTAATATGACATATAATCACACAACATACAGAGATATATAATGTAATATGACATATAATCACACAACATACAGAGATATATAATGTAATATGACATATAATCACACAACATACAGGATATATAATGTAATATGACATATAATCACACAACATACAGGATATATAATGTAATATGACATATAATCACACAACATACAGAGATATATAATGTAATATGACATATAATCACACAACATACAGAGATATATAATGTAATATGACATATAATCACACAACATACAGAGATATATAATGTAATACTGACATATAATCACACAACATACAGAGATATATAATGTAATATGACATATAATCACACAACATACAGAGATATATAATGTAATATGACATATAATCACACAACATACAGAGATATATAATGTAATATGACATATAATCACACAACATACAGAGATATATAATGTAATATGACATATAATCACACAACATACAGGATATATAATGTAATATGACATATAATCACACAACATACAGAGATATATAATGTAATATGACATATAATCACACAACATACAGGATATATAATGTAATATGACATATAATCACACAACATACAGAGATATATAATGTAATATGACATATAATCACACAACATACAGAGATATATAATGTAATATGACATATAATCACACAACATACAGGATATATAATGTAATATGACATATAATCACACAACATACAGAGATATATAATGTAATATGACATATAATCACACAACATACAGAGATATATAATGTAATATGACATATAATCACACAACATACAGAGATATATAATGTAATACTGACATATAATCACACAACATACAGAGATATATAATGTAATATGACATATAATCACACAACATACAGAGATATATAATGTAATATGACATATAATCACACAACATACAGAGATATATAATGTAATATGACATATAATCACACAACATACAGGGATATATAATGTAATATGACATATAATCACACAACATACAGAGATATATAATGTAATATGACATATAATCACACAACATACAGGATATATAATGTAATATGACATATAATCACACAACATACAGGATATATAATGTAATATGACATATAATCACACAACATACAGAGATATATAATGTAATACTGACATATAATCACACAACATACAGGATATATAATGTAATATGACATATAATGACACAACATACAGGATATATAATGTAATATGACATATAATCACACAACATACAGAGATATATAATGTAATATGACATATAATCACACAACATACAGGATATATAATGTAATATGACATATAATCACACAACATACAGGATATATAATGTAATATGACATATAATCACACAACATACAGAGATATATAATGTAATATGACATATAATCACACAACATACAGAGATATATAATGTAATATGACATATAATCACACAACATACAGAGATATATAATGTAATATGACATATAATCACACAACATACAGGATATATAATGTAATATGACATATAATCACACAACATACAGGATATATAATGTAATATGACATATAATCACACAACATACAGGATATACAATGTAATATGACATATAATCACACAACATACAGAGATATATAATGTAATACTGATATATAATCACACACAGAGGTTGGACTTGATGGACTTTTTTCAACCTCACCTAGTATGGGGTATTCACACTGATGTATATGGATGTGTGTTGTGGAATGCATGGCAATGTACTAACATGTGCTGTGGTGATCCTTTAATTGCTCCTCCTCCAGTGATCGCCCCTCCTTCTCCAGTGATTGCTCCTCCTCCAGTGATCGCTCCTCCTCCAGTGATCGCTCCTCCTTCTCCAGTGATTGCTCCTCCTCCAGTGATCGCTCCTCCTCCAGTGATCGCTCCTCCTTCTCCAGTGATTGCTCCTCCTCCAGTGATCGCTCCTCCTCCAGTGATCGCTCCTCCTTCTCCAGTGATTGCTCCTCCTCCAGTGATCGCCCCTCCTTCTCCAGTGATTGCTCCTCCTCCAGTGATCGCTCCTCCTCCAGTGATCACTCCTCCTCCTCCAGTGATCGCCCCTCCTTCTCCAGTGATTGCTCCTCCTCCAGTGATCGCTCCTCCTCCAGTGATCGCTCCTCCTTCTCCAGTGATCGCTCCTCCTCCTCCAGTGATCGCTCCTCCTCCAGTGATCGCTCCTCCTCCAGTGATCACTCCTCCTCCTCCAGTGATCGCTCCTCCTCCAGTGATCGCTCCTCCTCCAGTGATCGCTCCACCTCCTCCTGTGATAACTCCTCCTCCAATGATCACTCCTCCAGTGATTACTTTTCCAGTAATCACTCCTCCTCCTCCAGTGATCGCTCCTCCTCCTCCTCCTCCAGTGATTACTCCTCTTGTGATAAATTCTCCTTCTGTGATGGTATCTCCTCCTCCTCCAGTGATCGCTCATCCTCCTCCAGTGATCGCTCCTCCTTCTCCATTGATTACTCTTCCTCCAGTGGTCGCTCCTCCTTCTCCAATGACTCCTGTGACTACTCCACCTCCAGTGATCGCTCCTCCTTCTCCAGTGATCATGCCTCCTTCTCCACTGATTGCTCCTCCCTCTTCAGTGATCGCTCCTCCTCCAGTGATCGCTCCTCCTCCTCTTGTGATCGCTCCTCCTTCTCCAGTGATTGCTCCTCTATCTCCTGTGACTACTCCACCTCCAGTGATCGCTCCTCCTTCTCCAGTGATCATGCCTCCTTCTCCACTGATTGCTCCTCCCTCTTCAGTGATCGCTCCTTCTCCAGTGATTGCTCCTCCTCCTGTGATCACTCCTCCCCCTCCAGTGATCGTTCATCCTTCACCAGTGATTACTCTTCCTCCAGTGATCGCTCCTCCTCCTCCAGGGATTACTCTTCCTCCTCCTCCTGTGATCGCTCCTCCTTTTCCAGTGATTACGCTTCCCCCAGTAATCGCTCCTCCTCCTCCTGTGATGGCTCCTCTTTCTCTAGGGATCGCTCCTCCTCCTGTGATCGCTCCTCCTCCTCCTGTGATAGCTCCTCCTTCTCTAGTGTTTTCTCCTCCTCCAGTGATCGCTCATCCTCCTCTAGTGATCGCTCCTCCTCCTCCTGTGATCAGAGGCAGCTCTATAATAAGGCAAGTTAGGCGGTCGCCTAAGGCCTCGCCCTCACAGGGGCCTCGCGGCCGCCTAATTTGCCTATTACAGTGTTTAACAGTGGTGGTTTCCCAGTCTGTTATGCCACAAAGTCACCGGCTCTGCGGCAATCTACCCGTCAATCACAGGCAGCTGACAGGTAGATCGAGTATCGGCCGACATGCAGAGTAGCACGGGAAGTGGCTGTAATAAGTCCTTACTGTCCTCTCTCATGTCGCACTGCTCCCCGGCGGCGGAGAGGAGGGGAGGGGAGGGGCCACCAGGGAGAGAGGAGAGTGAGGACCTATTATAATACAGCAGCTTCCTGCGCTACTCTGCATTTAAAGGAAACTGAAAGGAAAGTGTGCCCTGCTGTGCCCAGTACTCTGATGTGCCCGCTACCCTTATGTGCCCTGTACCCTGCTGTGCCCAGTACCCTGATGTGCCCGCTACCCTGTCATGTCCAGTACCCTGATGTGCTCCATACCCTTTGCCCAGTACCCTGATGTGCCCAGTACCCTGATGTGCCATGTACCCTGTGCCCTGCCATGTCCAGTACCCTGATGTGCCCCATACCCTGTGCCCAGCACCCTGATGTGCTCTGCTGTGCCCAGTGCCACATACTCTGTGCCCGTACCCTGATGTGCCCTGCTGTGACCCATACCCTTATGTGACCAATACCCTGCACCCTGCTGTGCCCGTACCCTGCGCCCAAACCCTGGTGTGCCCTGCTGTGCCCCATTCCTTGATGTGCCCCATACCCTGCACCATGCTGTGCCCATACCCTGATGTGCCTTGCTGTGCCCCATATTCTGTGCCCTGCTATGCCCATGCCCTGCTGTACCCCATGCCGTGTGCCCTGTATCTTGATGTGTCCAGTACCCCGCTGTTCCCTGTACCATGCACCCTACTGTGCCCTGTACCATGTACCCTGGTGTGCCCTGTACCCTGCTGTGCGCCCCATGCCCTGCTGTGTGCCTTGTGATAAGCCTTGCTGTGTACCCCATGTTATGCTGCTTGCCCCATGGTGTGCCCCATGCCCAGCTGTGAGCCCCTTAAAGTGCCCCATGTTCTGCTGTGAGCCCCATGATGTACCTCATGTTTTGCTGTGTGCCCTGTGATGTGTTCCATGCCCTGTTGTGAGACCCATGATGTGCCCAATGTTCTGCTGTGTGCCCCATTATGTGCCCTATGTTCTGCTGTGTGCCCCGAGATGTGCCCCATGTTCTGCTGTGTGCCCCATGATGTGCCCAATGTTCTGCTGTGTGCCCCATGATGTGCCCAATGTTCTGCTGTGTGCCCCATAATATGCCCTGCTGCCC
The DNA here is from genome assembly GCA_037952925.1 of Lithobates clamitans. Lineage (NCBI taxonomy): Eukaryota > Metazoa > Chordata > Amphibia > Anura > Ranidae > Lithobates > Lithobates clamitans. The sequence continues at coordinate 19,681 of JBBGZY010003387.1, read as the reverse complement.
CCCGTATTGTCTCCTGACCTCCTGTGATCTGCCCTGCTGCCCCCTGTACACTGCTTATATCAAATTAAACCCAGAACTGACCCTCTGTGGAAAAAAGCAGAAGTTTCACATAAATAGGAAAGTTCTAAGATTTGTTTCTATTATTTAGAGGGGTTGTAAATCTTCATGTTTTTCCACCTTAATCCATCCAATGCACTAGTGTGACACTCAGCAGCCCCCCCATTTTACTCACCTGAGCCCCTTCGCCCCCACGCTGGAGATGCCCTCTACCTCTCTGGCCAGATAGATTGATAGCAGCCCAGCCATTGGCTCCCGCTGCTGTCAATCAAATCCAATGATGCGGGGGGCGGGGCTGAGACCGGCATTCTGTGTCTATGGACGGGGGGGACCCCAGAAGAGGATGTTTGGGGCCACTTTGTTAAAAACTAACTGCACAGTGGAGGTAATCATGGCAATGTTCCGTGAGCTGTAGATCTGAACACTACAGGTTCCAGCACACCTAAATTGTTAGCCCCGCCCCTGAACTCCCAATGATTGCCTTACCCATAACCCACTTCATTTTTAGTATTTTCCCTTAATGGGCGTGACTGGGGCCTCATGTCTAAGTTTTGCCTAAGGCCTCTCAAAGCCTAGAGCCACCTCTGCTTGTGATCGCTCCTCCCCCTCCAGTGATTACTCTTCCTCCAGTGATCGCTCCTCCCCCTCCAGTGATCGCTCCTCCCCCTCCTGTGATCGCTCCTCCTTCTCCAGTGATCGCTCCTCCTTCTCCAGTGATCGCTCCTCCCCCTCCAGTGATTACTCTTCCTCCTGTGATCGCTCCTCCTTCTCCAGTGATCGCTCCTCCCCCTCCAGTGATTACTCTTCCTCCAGTGATCGCTCCACCTCCTCCAGTGATTCCTCCTCCTCCTCCTGTGATCGCTCCACCTCCTGTGATCACTCCTCCCCCTCCAGTGATTCCTCCTCCTCCAGTGATTCCTCCTCCTCCAGTGATTCCTCCTCCTCCAGTGATCGTTCCTCCTCCTCCAGTGATCGCTCCTCCCCCTCCAGTGATTACTCTTCCTCCTGTGATCGCTCCTCCTTCTCCAGTGATCGCTCCTCCCCCTCCAGTGATTACTCTTCCTCCAGTGATCGCTCCACCTCCTCCAGTGATTCCTCCTCCTCCTCCTCCTCCAGTGATTCCTCCTCCTCCAGTGATCGCTCCACCTCCTCCTGTGATCACTCCTCCTTCTCCTGTGATCGCTCCTCCTTCTCCAGTGATTCCTCCTCCTCCTGTGATCGCTCCTCCCCCTCCAGTGATTACTCTTCCTCCAGTGATCGTTCCACCTCCTCCAGTGATTCCTCCTCCTCCAGTGATCGCTCCTCCTCCAGTGATTCCTCCTCCTCCTCCTCCTCCAGTGATTCCTCCTCCTCCAGTGATGGCTCCTCCTTCTCCAGTGATCGCTCTTCCTTCTCCAGTGATTACTCTTCCTCCAGTGATCGCTCCTCCTCCTCCTGTGATTACTCTTCCTCCAGTGATCGCTCCTCCTCCTCCTGTGATTACTCTTCCTCCAGTGATCGCTCCTCCACCTCCTGTGATCGCTCCTACTTCTCCAGTGATTCCTCCTCCTCCCGTGATCGCTCCTCCTTCTCCAGTGATTCCTCCTCCTCCAGTGATGGCTCCTCCTTCTCCAGTGATCGCTCTTCCTTCTCCAGTGATTACTCTTCCTCCAGTGATCGCTCCTCCTCCTCCTGTGATTACTCTTCCTCCAGTGATCGTTCCACCTCCTCCAGTGATTCCTCCTCCTCCTGTGATCGCTCCTCCTTCTCCAGTGATTCCTCCTCCTCCAGTGATCGCTCCTCCTTCTCCAGTGATTCCTCCTCCTCCAGTGATCGTTCCACCTCCTCCTGTGATCGCTCCACTTCCTGTGATCGCTCCTCCTTCTCCAGTGATTCCACCTCCTCCTGTGATCGCTCCTCCTTCTCCAGTGATTGCTCTTCCTCCAGTGATGGCTCCTCCTCCTGTGATCACTCCTCCTTCTCCAATGATTACTCCTCCTCCTGTGATCGCTCTTCCTTCTCCTGTGATTACTCCCCCCTCAGTGATCGCTCCTCTTCCTCCTGTGATCGCTCCTCCTTCTCCAGTGATCGCTCCTCCTTCTCCTTTGATTACTCCCCCTTCAGTGATCGCTCCTCTTCCTCCTGTGATCTCTCCTCTTTCTCCAATGATAACTCCTCCTCCAGTGATCGCTCCTCCTCCTCCTGTGATTACTCTTCCTCCAGTGATCACTCCTCCTCCTCCTCCTGTGATTACTCTTCCTCCAGTGATCGCTCCTCCTCCTCCTGTGATTGCTCCTCCTTCTCCAATGATTACTCCTCCTCCTGTGATCACTCCTCCTCCTCCAGTGATCATTACTTTTCCTCATGTGATCGCTCCTCCTCCTGTTTTTGTGCCTTCTCCTTTTCCTCCAGTGATTGTTTATCCTCCTCCTCCTCTTGTGATCTCTCCTCCTTTCCCAGTAATAACTCCTCCTCTAGTGTTCGCTCTTCTTTCTCCAATGAATACTCCTCCTCATGTGATCACTCCTCCTCCTCCTGTGATTGCTCCTCCTTCTTCAGTGATTACTCCTCCTTCTCCAGTGATCATTACTCTTCCTCCAGTGATTACTCCTCCTTCTCCAGTGATCATTACTCCTCCTCCTGTGATCGCTCTTCCTTCTCCTGTGATTACTCCTCCTCCTGTGATCGCTCTTCCTTCTCCTGTGATTACCCCCCCTCCATCCTTCTGCTGGAAAGTCCAAGATTTACAAAAGGGGGATTTTCCACTGCTGATCTCCCAGCGATGGCGGCACAGGAGCCAAGAAGGAAAAGCAATTTCCACAACACTGTGATTGTCCCTCCCATGGGGGAGATCGTCCTCCTGTCTGAACGTTTCTATGGAGAGATGTGGATGAGGATTAACTGCCGACAAATATTTATAGAAGGGATTGAGGGGATGAGGAAAATGATGAAGTCATTTTCACAGCTGTGACCGAGAGATATCTGAGGGAGCGTGTGAGGTCAGGAAAACGAATGAGAACCTCCACCGACCAACGGATGGGAACCTCTACCCACCGACCGACAAGAACCTCCACCGACTGACAGACGGGAACCTCCACCGACCAACGGATGGGAACCTCTACCCACCGACCAACAAGAACCTCCACCGACTGACAGACGGGAACCTCTACCCACCGACCGACAAGAACCTCCACCGACTGACAGACGGGAACCTCCACGGACCAACGGATGGGAACCTCTACCCACCGACCGACAAGAACCTCCACCGACTGACAGACGGGAACCTCCACCCACCGACCGACAAGAACCTCCACCGACTGACAGATGAGAACCTCCACCGACCAACGGATGGGAACCTCTACCCACCGACCGACAAGAACCTCCACCGACTGACAGACGGGAACCTCTACCCACCGACCGACAAGAACCTCCACCGACTGACAGACGGGAACCTCCACCGACCAACGGATGGGAACCTCTACCGACCAACGGATGGGAACCTCTACCCACCGACCGACAAGAACCTCCACCGACTGACAGATGAGAACCTCCACCAACCAACGGATGGGAACCTCTACCCACCGACCGACAAGAACCTCCACCGACTGACAGACGGGAACCTCCACCGACCAACGGATGGGAACCTCTACCCACCGACCGACAAGAACCTGCACCGACTGACAGACGGGAACCTCCACCGACCAACGGATGGGAACCTCTACCCACCGACCGACAGGAACCTCCACTGACTGACAGACGGGAACCTCTACCCACCGACCGACAAGAACCTCCACCGACTGACAGACGGGAACCTCTACCCACCGACCGACAAGAACCTCCACCGACTGACAGACGGGAACCTCTACCCACCGACCGACAAGAACCTCCACCGACTGACAGACGGGAACCTCCACCGACCAACGGATGGGAACCTCTACCCACCGACCGACAGGAACCTCCACTGACTGACAGATGGGAACCTCTACCCACCGACCGACAGGAACCTCCACTGACTGACAGACGGGAACCTCCACCGACCAACGGATGGGAACCTCTACCCACCGACCGACAGGAACCTCCACTGACTGACAGATGGGAACCTCTACCCACCGACCGACAGGAACCTCCACTGACTGACAGACGGGAACCTCCACCGACCAACGGATGGGAACCTCTACCCACCGACGGACAAGAACCTCCACCGACCAACGGATGGAAACCTCTAGCCACCGACGGACAAGAACCTCCACTGACTGACAGACGGGAATCTCCACCGACCAACGGATGGGAACCTCTACCCACCGACCGACAAAAACCTGCACCGACTGACAGACGGGAGCCTCCACCGACTGACGGATGGGAACCTCTACCCACCGACCGACAAGAACCTCCACCGACTGACAGACGGGAACCTCAACCGACCAACGAATGAGAACCTCCACCGACCAACGGATGGGAACCTCTACCCACCGACCGACAAGAACCTCCACCGACTGACAGACGGGAACCTCCACCGACCAACGAATGAGAACCTCCACCGACCAACGGATGGGAACCTCTACCCACCGACCGACAAGAACCTCCACTGACTGACAGACGGGAACCTCCACCGACCAATGGATGGGAACCTCTACCCACCGACCGACAGGAGCCTCCACCGACTGACGGATAAGAACACCCACCGACCAACGGATGGGAACCTCCACTGACTGACAGACGGGAACCTCCACCGACCAACGGATGGGAACCTCTACCCACCGACCGACAGGAACCTCCACCGACTGACAGACGGGAACCTCCACTGACTGACAGACGGGAACCTCCACCGACCAACGGATGGGAACCTCTACCCACCGACCGACAAGAACCTCCACCGACTGACAGACGGGAACCTCCACCGACCAACGGATGGAAACCTCTACCCACCGACGGACAAGAACCTCCACTGACTGACAGACGGGAACCTCCACCAACCAACGGATGGGAACCTCTACCCACCGACCGACAGGAACCTCCACCGACTGACAGACGGGAACCTCCACTGACTGACAGACGGGAACCTCCACCGACCAACGGATGGGAACCTCCACCGACCGACAAGAACCTCCACCGACTGACAGACGGGAACCTCCACCGACCAACGGATGGGAATTTCTACCCACCGACCGACAAGAACCTCCACCGACTGACAGACGGGAACCTCCACTGACTGACAGAGGGGAACCTCCACGGACCAATGGATGGGAACCTCTACCCACCGACCGACAGGAACCTCCACCGACCAATGGATGGGAACCTCTACCCACCGACCGACAGGAACCTCCACCGACTGACAGACGGGAACCTCCACTGACTGACAGACGGGAACCTCCACTGACTGACAGACGGGAACCTCCACTGACTGACAGACGGGAACCTCCACTGACTGACAGACGGGAACCTCCACTGACTGACAGACGGGAACCTCCACCGACCAACGGATGGGAATCTCTACCCACCGACCATCAGGAACCTCCACCGACTTACAGACGGGAACCTCCACCGACCAACGGATGGAAACCTCTACCCACCGATGGACAAGAACCTCCACTGACTGACAGACGGGAACCTCCACCGACCAACGGATGGGAACCTCTACCCACCGACCGACAGGAACCTCCACCGACTGACAGATGGGAACCTCCACTGACTGACAGACGGGAACCTCCACTGACCAACGGATGGGAACCTCTACCCACCGACCGACAAGAACCTCCACCGACTGACAGACGGGAACCTCCACCGACCAACGGATGGGAACCTCTACCCACCGACCGACAAGAACCTCCACCAACTGACAGACGGGAACCTCCACCGACTGACAGACGGGAACCTCCACCGACTGACAGACGGGAACCTCCACTGACTGACAGACGGGAACCTCCACTGACTGACAGACGGGAACCTCCACGGACCAATGGATGGGAACCTCTACCCACCGACCGACAGGAACCTCCACAGACCAATGGATGGGAACCTCTACCCACCGACCGACAAGAACCTCCACCAACTGACAGACGGGAACCTCCACTGACTGACAGACGGGAACCTTCACTGACTGACAGACGGGAACCTCCACTGACTGACAGACGGGAACCTCCACCGACCAACGGATGGGAACCTCTACCCACCGACCGTCAAGAACCTCCACCAACTGAAATACGGGAACCTCCACCGACCAACGGATGGGAACCTCCACCGACCAACGGATGGAAACCTCTAGCCACCGACGGACAAGAACCTCCACTGACTGACAGACGGGAACCTCCACCGACCAACGGATGGGAACCTCTACCCACCGACCGACAAAAACCTGCACCGACTGACAGACGGGAGCCTCCACCGACTGACGGATGGGAACCTCTACCCACCGACCGACAAGAACCTCCACCGACTGACAGACGGGAACCTCAACCGACCAACGAATGAGAACCTCCACCGACCAACGGATGGGAACCTCTACCCACCGACCGACAAGAACCTCCACCGACTGACAGACGGGAACCTCCACCGACCAACGAATGAGAACCTCCACCGACCAACGGATGGGAACCTCTACCCACCGACCGACAAGAACCTCCACTGACTGACAGACGGGAACCTCCACCGACCAATGGATGGGAACCTCTACCCACCGACCGACAGGAGCCTCCACCGACTGACGGATAAGAACACCCACCGACCAACGGATGGGAACCTCCACTGACTGACAGACGGGAACCTCCACCGACCAACGGATGGGAACCTCTACCCACCGACCGACAGGAACCTCCACCGACTGACAGACGGGAACCTCCACTGACTGACAGACGGGAACCTCCACCGACCAACGGATGGGAACCTCTACCCACCGACCGACAAGAACCTCCACCGACTGACAGACGGGAACCTCCACCGACCAACGGATGGGAACCTCCACCGACCGACAAGAACCTCCACCGACTGACAGACGGGAACCTCCACTGACTGACAGAGGGGAACCTCCACGGACCAATGGATGGGAACCTCTACCCACCGACCGACAGGAACCTCCACCGACCAATGGATGGGAACCTCTACCCACCGACCGACAGGAACCTCCACCGACTGACAGACGGGAACCTCCACTGACTGACAGACGGGAACCTCCACTGACTGACAGACGGGAACCTCCACTGACTGACAGACGGGAACCTCCACTGACTGACAGACGGGAACCTCCACTGACTGACAGACGGGAACCTCCACCGACCAACGGATGGGAACCTCCACCGACCAACGGATGGAAACCTCTACCCACCGACCGACAAAAACCTGCACCTACTGACAGACGGGAGCCTCCACCGACTGACGGATGGGAACCTCCACCGACCGACAAGAACCTCCACTGACTGACAGACGGGAACCTCCACCGACCAACGGATGGGAACCTCTACCCACCGACCATCAGGAACCTCCACCGACTTACAGACGGGAACCTCCACCGACCAACGGATGGAAACCTCTACCCACCGATGGACAAGAACCTCCACTGACTGACAGACGGGAACCTCCACCGACCAACGGATGGGAACCTCTACCCACCGACCGACAGGAACCTCCACCGACTGACAGATGGGAACCTCCACTGACTGACAGACGGGAACCTCCACTGACCAACGGATGGGAACCTCTACCCACCGACCGACAAGAACCTCCACCGACTGACAGACGGGAACCTCCACCGACCAATGGATGGGAACCTCTACCCACCGACCGACAAGAACCTCCACTGACTGACAGACGGGAACCTCCACTGACTGACAGACGGGAACCTCCACTGACTGACAGACGGGAACCTCCACGGACCAATGGATGGGAACCTCTACCCACCGACCGACAGGAACCTCCACAGACCAATGGATGGGAACCTCTACCCACCGACCGACAAGAACCTCCACCAACTGACAGACGGGAACCTCCACTGACTGACAGACGGGAACCTCCACCGACCAACGGATGGGAACCTCTACCCACCGACCGTCAAGAACCTCCACCAACTGACAGACGGGAACCTCCACCGACCAACGGATGGGAACCTCCACCGACCAACGGATGGAAACCTCTACCCACCGACCGACAAAAACCTGCACCTACTGACAGACGGGAGCCTCCACCGACTGACAGATGGGAACCTCCACTGACTGACAGACGGGAACCTCCACGGACCAATGGATGGGAACCTCTACCCACCGACCGACAGGAACCTCCACCGACCAATGGATGGGAACCTCCACCGACCAACGGATGGGAACCTCCACCGACTAACGGATGGAAACCTCTATCCACCGACCGACAAAAACCTGCACCTACTGACAGACGGGAACCTCCACTGACTGACGGATGGGAACCTCCACCGACTAACGGATGGAAACCTCTATCCACCGACCGACAAGAACCTCCACTGACTGACAGACGGGAACCTCCACCGACCAACGGATGGGAACCTCTACCCACCGACCGACAAGAACCTCCACCGACTGACAGACGGGAACCTCCACCGCCCAACGGATGGGAACCTCTGCCCACCGACCGTCAAGAACCTCCACCGACTGACAGACGGGAACCTCCACTGACTGACAGACGGGAACCTCCACCGACCAACGGATGGGAACCTCTACCCACCGACCGTCAAGAACCTCCACCGACTGACAGACGGGAACCTCCACTGACTGACAGACGGGAACCTCCACCGACCAACGGATGGGAACCTCTACCCACCGACCGTCAAGAACCTCCACCAACTGACAGACGGGAACCTCCACCGACCAACGGATGGGAACCTCCACCGACCAACGGATGGAAACCTCTACCCACCGACCGACAAAAACCTGCACCTACTGACAGACGGGAGCCTCCACCGACTGACAGACGGGAACCTCCACTGACTGACAGACGGGAACCTCCACGGACCAATGGATGGGAACCTCTACCCACCGACCGACAGGAACCTCCACCGACCAATGGATGGGAACCTCCACCGACCAACGGATGGGAACCTCCACCGACTAACGGATGGAAACCTCTATCCACCGACCGACAAAAACCTGCACCTACTGACAGACGGGAACCTCCACTGACTGACGGATGGGAACCTCCACCGACTAACGGATGGAAACCTCTATCCATCGACCGACAAGAACCTCCACTGACTGACAGACGGGAACCTCCACCGACCAACGGATGGGAACCTCTACCCACCGACCGACAAGAACCTCCACCGACTGACAGACGGGAACCTCCACCGACCAACGGATGGGAACCTCTGCCCACCGACCGTCAGGAACCTCCACCGACTTACAGACGGGAACCTCCACCGACCAACGGATGGGAACCTCTACCCACCGACCGACAGGAACCTCCACCAACTGACAGACGGGAACCTCCACTGACTGACAGACGGGAACCTCCACCGACTGACAGACGGGAACCTCCACTGACTGACAGACGGGAACCTCCACCGACTGACAGACGGGAACCTCCACTGACTGACAGACGGGAACCTCCACTGACTGACAGACGGGAACCTCCACTGACTGACAGACGGGAACCTCCACCGACCAACGGATGGGAACCTCTACCCACCGACCGACAGGAACCTCCACCGACTGACAGATGGCAACCTCCACTGACTGACAGACGGGAACCTCCACCGACCAACAGATGGGAACCTCTACCCACCGACCGACAAGAACCTCCACCGACTGACAGACGGGAACCTCCACCGACCAACGGATGGGAACCTCTACCCACCGACCGACAATAACCTCCACCAACTGACAGACGGGAACCTCCACTGACTGACAGACGGGAACCTCCACTGACTGACAGACGGGAACCTCCACCGACTGACAGACGGGAACCTCCACCGACTGACAGACGGGAACCTCCACCGACTGACAGACGGGAACCTCCACTGACTGACAGACGGGAACCTCCACGGACCAATGGATGGGAACCTCTACCCACCGACCGACAGGAACCTCCACCGACCAATGGATGGGAACCTCCACCGACCAACGGATGGGAACCTCTATCCACCGACCGACAAAAACCTCCACCGACTGACAGACGGGAACCTCCACCGACTGACAGATGGGAACCTCCACCGACCAACGGATGGGAACCTCTACCCACCGACCGACAAGAACCTCCACCGACTGACAGACGGGAACCTCCACCGACTGACAGACGGGAACCTCCACCGACCAACGGATGGGAACCTCTACCCACCGACCGACAGGAACCTCCACCAACTGACAGACGGGAACCTCCACTGACTGACAGACGGGAACCTCCACTGACTGACAAGACGGGAACCTCCACCGACTGACAGACGGGAACCTCCACTGACTGACAGACGGGAACCTCCACGGACCAATGGATGGGAACCTCTACCCACCGATCGACAGGAACCTCCACCGACTGACAGACGGGAACCTCCACTGACTGACAGATGGGAACCTCCACCGACTGACAGACGGGAACCTCCACTGACTGACAGACGGGAACCTCCACCGACCAATGGATGGGAACCTCTACCCACCGACCGACAGGAACCTCCACCAACTGACAGACGGGAACCTCCACTGACTGACAGACGGGAACCTCCACTGACTGACAAGACGGGAACCTCCACCGACTGACAGACGGGAACCTCCACTGACTGACAGACGGGAACCTCCACGGACCAATGGATGGGAACCTCTACCCACCGATCGACAGGAACCTCCATCGACTGACAGACGGGAACCTCCACCGACCAATGGATGGGAACCTCCACCGACCAATGGATGGGAACCTCTACCCACCGACCGACAGGAACCTCCACCAACTGACAGACGGGAACCTCCACTGACTGACAGACGGGAACCTCCACTGACTGACAGATGGGAACCTCCACAGACCAATGGATGGGAACCTCTACCCACCGACCGACAGGAACCTCCACCGACTGACAGACGGGAACCTCCACTGACTGACAGACGGGAACCTCCACCGACCAACGGATGGGAACCTCTACCCACCGACCGTCAAGAACCTCCACCGACTGACAGACGGGAACCTCCACTGACTGACAGACGGGAACCTCCACCGACCAACGGATGGGAACCTCTACCCACCGACCGTCAAGAACCTCCACCAACTGACAGACGGGAACCTCCACCGACCAACGGATGGGAACCTCCACCGACCAACGGATGGAAACCTCTACCCACCGACCGACAAAAACCTGCACCTACTGACAGACGGGAGCCTCCACCGACTGACAGACGGGAACCTCCACTGACTGACAGACGGGAACCTCCACGGACCAATGGATGGGAACCTCTACCCACCGACCGACAGGAACCTCCACCGACCAATGGATGGGAACCTCCACCGACCAACGGATGGGAACCTCCACCGACTAACGGATGGAAACCTCTATCCACCGACCGACAAAAACCTGCACCTACTGACAGACGGGAACCTCCACTGACTGACGGATGGGAACCTCCACCGACTAACGGATGGAAACCTCTATCCACCGACCGACAAGAACCTCCACTGACTGACAGACGGGAACCTCCACCGACCAACGGATGGGAACCTCTACCCACCGACCGACAAGAACCTCCACCGACTGACAGACGGGAACCTCCACCGACCAACGGATGGGAACCTCTGCCCACCGACCGTCAGGAACCTCCACCGACTTACAGACGGGAACCTCCACCGACCAACGGATGGGAACCTCTACCCACCGACCGACAGGAACCTCCACCAACTGACAGACGGGAACCTCCACTGACTGACAGACGGGAACCTCCACCGACTGACAGACGGGAACCTCCACTGACTGACAGACGGGAACCTCCACCGACTGACAGACGGGAACCTCCACTGACTGACAGACGGGAACCTCCACTGACTGACAGACGGGAACCTCCACTGACTGACAGACGGGAACCTCCACCGACTGACAGACGGGAACCTCCACCGACCAACGGATGGGAACCTCTACCCACCGACCGACAGGAACCTCCACCGACTGACAGATGGCAACCTCCACTGACTGACAGACGGGAACCTCCACTGACCAACGGATGGGAACCTCTACCCACCGACCGACAAGAACCTCCACCGACTGACAGACGGGAACCTCCACCGACTGACAGACGGGAACCTCCACCGACCAACGGATGGGAACCTCTACCCACCGACCGACAATAACCTCCACCAACTGACAGACGGGAACCTCCACTGACTGACAGACGGGAACCTCCACTGACTGACAGACGGGAACCTCCACCGACTGACAGACGGGAACCTCCACCAACTGACAGACGGGAACCTCCACCGACTGACAGACGGGAACCTCCACTGACTGACAGACGGGAACCTCCACGGACCAATGGATGGGAACCTCTACCCACCGACCGACAGGAACCTCCACCGATCAATGGATGGGAACCTCTATCCACCGACCGACAAAAACCTGCACCTACTGACAGACGGGAACCTCCACCGACTGACAGACGGGAACCTCCACCGACTGACAGACGGGAACCTCCACCGACCAACGGATGGGAACCTCTACCCACCGACCGACAAGAACCTCCACCGACTGACAGACGGGAACCTCCACCGACTGACAGACGGGAACCTCCACCGACTGACAGACGGGAACCTCCACCGACTGACAGACGGGAACCTCCACCGACTGACAGACGGGAACCTCCACCGACCAACGGATGGGAACCTCTACCCACCGACCGACAGGAACCTCCACCAACTGACAGACAGGAACCTCCACTGACTGACAGATGGGAACCTCCACCGACTGACAGACGGGAACCTCCACTGACTGACAGACGGGAACCTCCACCGACCAATGGATGGGAACCTCTACCCACCGACCGACAGGAACCTCCACCAACTGACAGACGGGAACCTCCACTGACTGACAGATGGGAACCTCCACTGACTGACAGACGGGAACCTCCACCGACTGACAGACGGGAACCTCCACTGACTGACAGACGGGAACCTCCACGGACCAATGGATGGGAACCTCTACCCACCGATCGACAGGAACCTCCACCGACTGACAGACGGGAACCTCCACCGACCAATGGATGGGAACCTCCACGGACCAATGGATGGGAACCTCTACCCACCGACCGACAGGAACCTCCACCGACTGACAGACGGGAACCTCCACTGACTGACAGATGGGAACCTCCACAGACCAATGGATGGGAACCTCTACCCACCGACCGACAGGAACCTCCACCGACTGACAGACGGGAACCTCCACTGACTGACAGACGGGAACCTCCACCGACCAACGGATGGGAACCTCTACCCACCGACCGTCAAGAACCTCCACCGACTGACAGACGGGAACCTCCACTGACTGACAGACGGGAACCTCCACCGACCAACGGATGGGAACCTCTACCCACCGACCGTCAAGAACCTCCACCAACTGACAGACGGGAACCTCCACCGACCAACGGATGGGAACCTCCACCGACCAACGGATGGAAACCTCTACCCACCGACCGACAAAAACCTGCACCTACTGACAGACGGGAGCCTCCACCGACTGACAGACGGGAACCTCCACTGACTGACAGACGGGAACCTCCACGGACCAATGGATGGGAACCTCTACCCACCGACCGACAGGAACCTCCACCGACCAATGGATGGGAACCTCCACCGACCAACGGATGGGAACCTCCACCGACTAACGGATGGAAACCTCTATCCACCGACCGACAAAAACCTGCACCTACTGACAGACGGGAACCTCCACTGACTGACGGATGGGAACCTCCACCGACTAACGGATGGAAACCTCTATCCACCGACCGACAAGAACCTCCACTGACTGACAGACGGGAACCTCCACCGACCAACGGATGGGAACCTCTACCCACCGACCGACAGGAACCTCCACCAACTGACAGACGGGAACCTCCACTGACTGACAGACGGGAACCTCCACCGACTTACAGACGGGAACCTCCACCGACCAACGGATGGGAACCTCTACCCACCGACCGACAGGAACCTCCACCAACTGACAGACGGGAACCTCCACTGACTGACAGACGGGAACCTCCACCGACTGACAGACGGGAACCTCCACTGACTGACAGACGGGAACCTCCACCGACTGACAGACGGGAACCTCCACTGACTGACAGACGGGAACCTCCACTGACTGACAGACGGGAACCTCCACTGACTGACAGACGGGAACCTCCACCGACTGACAGACGGGAACCTCCACCGACCAACGGATGGGAACCTCTACCCACCGACCGACAGGAACCTCCACCGACTGACAGATGGCAACCTCCACTGACTGACAGACGGGAACCTCCACTGACCAACGGATGGGAACCTCTACCCACCGACCGACAAGAACCTCCACCGACTGACAGACGGGAACCTCCACCGACTGACAGACGGGAACCTCCACCGACCAACGGATGGGAACCTCTACCCACCGACCGACAATAACCTCCACCAACTGACAGACGGGAACCTCCACTGACTGACAGACGGGAACCTCCACTGACTGACAGACGGGAACCTCCACGGACCAATGGATGGGAACCTCTACCGACCAACGGATGGGAACCTCTATCCACCGACCGACAAAAACCTGCACCGACTGACAGACGGGAACCTCCACCGACTGACAGACGGGAACCTCCACCGACTGACAGACGGGAACCTCCACCGACCAACGGATGGGAACCTCTACCCACCGACCGACAAGAACCTCCACCGACCAACGGATGGGAACCTCTACCCACCGACCGACAGGAACCTCCACCGACTGACAGACGGGAACCTCCACTGACTGACAGACGGGAACCTCCACCGACTGACAGACGGGAACCTCCACCGACTGACAGACGGGAACCTCCACTGACTGACAGACGGGAACCTCCACTGACTGACAGACGGGAACCTCCACTGACTGACAGACGGGAACCTCCACCGACTGACAGACGGGAACCTCCACCGACCAACGGATGGGAACCTCTACCCACCGACCGACAGGAACCTCCACCGACTGACAGATGGCAACCTCCACTGACTGACAGACGGGAACCTCCACTGACCAACGGATGGGAACCTCTACCCACCGACCGACAAGAACCTCCACCGACTGACAGACGGGAACCTCCACCGACTGACAGACGGGAACCTCCACCGACCAACGGATGGGAACCTCTACCCACCGACCGACAATAACCTCCACCAACTGACAGACGGGAACCTCCACTGACTGACAGACGGGAACCTCCACTGACTGACAGACGGGAACCTCCACTGACCAACGGATGGGAACCTCTACCCACCGACCGACAAGAACCTCCACCGACCAACGGATGGGAACCTCTACCCACCGACCGACAGGAACCTCCACCGACTGACAGACGGGAACCTCCACCGACTGACAGACGGGAACCTCCACTGACTGACAGACGGGAACCTCCACGGACCAATGGATGGGAACCTCTACCCACCGACCGACAGGAACCTCCACCGACCAATGGATGGGAACCTCCACTGACCAACGGATGGAAACCTCTATCCACCGACCGACAAAAACCTGCACCTACTGACAGACGGGAACCTCCACTGACTGACAGACGGGAACCTCCACCGACTGACAGACGGGAACCTCCACTGACTGACAGACGGGAACCTCCACTGACTGACAGACGGGAACCTCCACCGACTGACAGACGGGAACCTCCACTGACTGACAGACGGGAACCTCCACTGACTGACAGACGGGAACCTCCACTGACTGACAGACGGGAACCTCCACTGACTGACAGACGGGAACCTCCACCGACTGACAGACGGGAAACCTCCACTGACTGACAGACGGGAACCTCCACCGACCAACGGATGGGAACCTCTACCCACCGACCGACAGGAACCTCCACCGACTGACAGACGGGAACCTCCACCGACCAACGGATGGGAACCTCTACCCACCGACCGACAATAACCTCCACCAACTGACAGACGGGAACCTCCACTGACTGACAGACGGGAACCTCCACCGACCAACGGATGGGAACCTCTACCGACCAACGGATGGGAACCTCTACCCACCGACCGACAATAACCTCCACCAACTGACAGACGGGAACCTCCACCGACTGACAGACGGGAACCTCCACCGACTGACGGACGGGAACCTCCACCGACTGACGGACGGGAACCTCCACCGACTGACAGATGGGAACCTCCACCGACCAATGGATGGGAACCTCTACCCACCGACCGACAGGAACCTCCACCGACTGACAGACAGGAACCTCCACCGACTGACAGACAGGAATCTTTACGGAATGACTTTCCTAAACCCCATTCTTGCAAAGAATGAACATTGTCTGTGAGGACAAAGAAGAAACAGGGAGGGTCTAGCTAGGACTGAACTAACTAGCACCAAACAGGAGAGGGGGAGGGTGGGATCAATAAGTTTTAATGGCCCAGAACCACTATTCCATGTCAATATAGTTCAATGCAATAACAGCAGCAGGATAGACAGATCTCCACTGCATTCTTCCGTACACCTGAACAGATATACACGGGCTGTTCTATCTACCAAAAGATTTGTTATCCATATCCATCCAGTTCTGAGATCTACACAGCTCTGCTAGAAAGCCCTGTCAGGCAGGAAAGGGAAAGCTGAGTTCTCTGCTGCAGTTCAGTAACACTTACATGTCTTCTCCCTCTTCCAGTCTGAGCTCTGCTGTACAGAGACTGTCATTCATGTACTGACACTGCTTGTATTACATGAAAATAGAATGGAATTCTGATCTCCTCGCTCCCCTCTCTCCTCGCTCCCCTCTCTCCTCGCTCCCCCCTCTCTCCTCGCTCCCCCCTCTCTCCTCGCTCCCCTCTCTCCTCGCTCCCCCCTCTCTCCTCGCTCCCCTCTCTCCTCGCCCCCCTCTCTCCTCGCCCCCCTCTCTCCTCGCTCCCCTCTCTCCTCGCCCCCCTCTCTCCTCGCTCCCCCCTCTCTCCTCGCCCCCCTCTCTCCTCGCTCCCCCTTCTCTCCTCGCTCCCCCCTCTCTCCTCGCTCCCCCCTCTCTCCTCGCCCCCCTCTCTCCTTGCTCCCCTCTCTCCTCGCTCCCCCCTCTCTCCTCGCCCCCCTCTCTCCTCGCTCCCCTCTCTCCCTCGCCCCCCTCTCTCCTCGCCCCCCTCTCTCCTCGCTCCCCCCTCTCTCCTCGCTCCCTCTCTCCTCGCCCCCCTCTCTCCTCGCTCCCCCCTCTCTCCTCGCCCCCCTCTCTCCTCGCTCCCCCCTCTCTCCTCGCTCCCCCCTCTCTCCTCGCCCCCCTCTCTCCTCTCCCCCCTCTCTCCTCGCTCCCCCCTCTCTCCTCGCTCCCCCCTCTCTCCTCGCCCCCCTCTCTCCTCGCCCCCCTCTCTCCTCGCTCCCCCTTCTCTCCTCGCTCCCCCCTCTCTCCTCGCCCCCCTCTCTCCTCGCCCCCCTCTCTCCTCGCTCCCCCCTCTCTCCTCGCTCCCCTCTCTCCTCGCCCCCCTCTCTCCTCGCTCCCCCCTCTCTCCTCGCCCCCCTCTCTCCTCGCTCCCCCCTCTCTCCTCGCTCCCCCCTCTCTCCTCGCTCCCCTCTCTCCTCGCTCCCCCCTCTCTCCTCGCCCCCTCTCTCCTCGCTCCCCCCTCTCTCCTCGCTCCCCCCTCTCTCCTCGCTCCCCTCTCTCCTCGCCCCCCTCTCTCCTCGCCCCCTCTCTCCTCGCCCCCCTCTCTCCTCGCTCCCCCCTCTCTCCTCGCTCCCCTCTCTCCTCGCCCCCCTCTCTCCTCGCTCCCCCCTCTCTCCTCGCCCCCCTCTCTCCTCGCTCCCCCCTCTCTCCTCGCTCCCCCCCTCTCTCCTCGCTCCCCTCTCTCCTCGCTCCCCCCTCTCTCCTCGCCCCCTCTCTCCTCGCTCCCCCCTCTCTCCTCGCTCCCCTCTCTCCTCGCCCCCCTCTCTCCTCGCTCCCCCCTCTCTCCTCGCTCCCCCCTCTCTCCTCGCTCCCCTCTCTCCTCGCTCCCCCCTCTCTCCTCGCCCCCTCTCTCCTCGCTCCCCCCTCTCTCCTCGCCCCCTCTCTCCTCGCTCCCCCCCTCTCTCCTCGCTCCCCCCCTCTCTCCTCGCTCCCCTCTCTCCTCGCCCCCTCTCTCCTCGCTCCCCCTCTCTCCTCGCCCCCCTCTCTCCTCGCTCCCCTCTCTCCTCGCTCCCCCCTCTCTCCTCGCTCCCCTCTCTCCTCGCCCCCCTCTCTCCTCGCTCCCCCCTCTCTCCTCGCCCCCCTCTCTCCTCGCTCCCCTCTCTCCTCGCTCCCCCCTCTCTCCTCGCTCCCCTCTCTCCTCGCCCCCCTCTCTCCTCGCTCCCCCCTCTCTCCTCGCCCCCCTCTCTCCTCGCTCCCCCCTTCTCTCCTCGCTCCCCCCTCTCTCCTTGCTCCCCTCTCTCCTCGCCCCCCTCTCTCCTCGCTCCCCCCTCTCTCCTCGCTCCCCCCTCTCCTCTTGCTCCCCTCTCTCCTCGCCCCCCTCTCTCCTCGCTCCCCCCTCTCTCCTCGCTCCCCCCTCTCTCCTCGGTTCCCCTCTCTCCTCGCTCCCCCTCTCTCCTCGCTCCCCTCTCTCCTCGCTCCCCCCTCTCTCCTCGCTCCCCTCTCTCCTCGCTCCCTCCTCTCTCCTCGCTCCCCTCTCTCTCCTCGCTCCCCCCTCTCTCCTCGCTCCCCTCTCTCTCCTCGCTCCCCTCTCTCTCCTCGCTCCCCTCTCTCCTCGCTCCCCTCTCTCCTCGCTCCCCCCTCTCTCCTTGCCCCCCTCTCTCCTCGCCCCCCTCTCTCCTCCCTCCCCCTCTCTCCTCGCTCCCCCTCTCTCCTCTCTCCCCCCTCTCTCCTCGCTCCCCCCTCTCTCCTCGCTCCCCTCTCTCTCCTCGCTCCCCTCTCTCTCCTCGCTCCCCCCTCTCTCCTCGCTCCCCTCTCTCCTCTCTCCCCCCTCTCTCCTCGCTCCCCCCTCTCTCCTCGCCCCCCTCTCTCCTCGCTCCCCCCTCTCTCTTTGCCCCCCTCTCTCCTCGCCCCCCTCTCTCCTCGCTCCCCCCTCTCTCCTCGCCCCCCTCTCTCCTCGCCCCCTCTCTCCTCGCTCCCCCCTCTCTCCTCGCCCCCCTCTCTCCTCGCTCCCCCTCTCTCCTCGCCCCCCTCTCTCCTCGCTCCCCCCTCTCTCCTCGCTCCCCTCTCTCTCCTCGCTCCCCTCTCTCCTCGCTCCCCCTCTCTCCTCGCTCCCCTCTCTCTCCTCGCTCCCCTCTCTCCTCGCTCCCCCTCTCTCCTCGCTCCCCCTCTCTCCTCGCTCCCCCCTCTCTCCTCGCTCCCCTCTCTCCTCGCTCCCCCTCTCTCCTCGCTCCCCTCTCTCCTCGCCCCCCTCTCTCCTCGCCCCCTCTCTCCTCGCCCCCCTCTCTCCTCGCTCCCCCCTCTCTCCTCGGTTCCCCCTCTCTCCTCGCTCCCCTCTCTCCTCGCCCCCCTCTCTCCTCGCTCCCCCCTCTCTCCTCGCTCCCCCCTCTCTCCTCGCTCCCCTC
>JBBGZY010003386.1:160000-169128 GCA_037952925.1 Lithobates clamitans | reverse complement strand
AATGTGATTATTTTAAAGGGGTGACTTTTTTTTACTTGCTGTATATCAATGTGGTAATTTAATCTGAATTTAATAAAAATCATAAGCCTGCCTGGGTAAGATGCAGACAGAGGACATTCTCCATGCTGGGATGGAGGCAAGGCTGCCCTGTGTAGAATGGAAACACAGGAGGCCCTCCTGGCTGGAAGGGAGACAGAGAATGTCCTCCTGGGTGGAAGAGAGACACAGAAGGTCCTCCTGGGTCGGATGAAGTTACTGGACTACCTCCTCGGTGGGAGGGAGACAAGAGGACATCCTGGGTGGAAAGGATACACAGAAGGTCCTCTTGGGTGGGACAGAGACAGAGGATTTGTTCCTGAGTGGAAGGGAGACACAGTGGAGCGGCGACAGAGGTTGTCGTCCTGGGTAGAAGGGAGACACAGAAGGTCCTTCTGGATAGGGCAGAGACAGAATACGTCCTGCTGGGTGGGAGGGAGATAGAGGATGTTCTCTTAGGTGGGATAGAGAAACTGGTTATCCTCCTGGTTGGGTGGGACAGAGACAGAATACGTCGTCCTGGGTTGGATGAAGACACAGGACTTCCTTGTGGGAGGGAGACAAGAAGACATTCTGGATGAAAGGGAGACGAGAGGAAATTCTGGATGGAAGGGAGACGAGAGGACATTCTGGATGAAAGGGAGATGCAGAAGGTCCTCCTGAGTGGGAGGGAGGCAAGGACATCCTAGGTGGTAGGGAGATAGAGGCTGTTCTCTTGAGTGGGACAGATACACAGGTTTCCTGCTGGGTGGGGCAGAGACAGAGGACGTCGTTCTGGGTGGAAGGGAGACACAGAAAGTCTTCCTGGATCAGAGACAAAAGGACATCCTGGGTGGAAGGGAGAATAGAGGCTGTTCTCTTAGGTGGGGCATAGACGGAGACAAAGGATGTCCTTCTGTGTGGAAGGGAGACACAGAGGGTTCTCCTGGGTGGGGCAGAGATAGAGGACGTCCTCCTGGGTGGGATGAAGTCACAGGACGTCCTCTTGGGTGGGATGAAGTCACAGGACATCCTCCTGGGTGGAATGAAGTCACAGGACTTCCTCCTGGGTGGGAGGTAGACAAAAGGACATTCTGGGTGGAAGGGAGATAGGCTGTTATCTTGAGTGGGACAGAGACACAGAAGGCCCTCCTGGGTGGGTCAGAGACCGAGGACATTCTCCTGGGTGGAAAGGATACACAGAAGGTCCTCTTGGGTGGGGGGTGGAGACAGAGGATGTTCTCCTTGGTGGGATGAAGTCACAGGACTTCCTCCTGGATGGGAAGGAGATAGAGGCTCTTAGGCGGGACAGAGACACTGGTTGTCCTCCTGGGTGGGATAAAGTCACAGGACGTCATCCTGGGTGGAAGGGAGATAGAGGCTTAGATGTGACGCGGACGGAGACAAAGTATGTTCTTCTGTGTGGAAGGAAGGGAGACACAGAAGGTCCTCCTGGTTGGGGCAGAGACAGAATACATTCTTGATGGGATGAAAACAAAGGACTTCCTCTTCTCTTAAGTGGGACAGAGACACTGGTTGTCCTGGGTGGAACAGAGACCGAGGACGTCCTCCAGGGTGGGACAGAGACAGAATACGTCCTCCTGGGTGGGATAAAGACACAGGAACTCCTCCTGGGTGGTAGAGAGACAGGAGGACATCCTGGGTGGAAGGTAGGTATGCTGTTATCTTGAGTGGGACAGAGACACAGGTTGTCCTCCTGGGTGGGGTGGAGACAGAGGATGTTCTCCTGGGTGGAAAGGATACACAGAA
Organism: Lithobates clamitans; assembly: GCA_037952925.1. Classification (NCBI taxonomy): domain Eukaryota; kingdom Metazoa; phylum Chordata; class Amphibia; order Anura; family Ranidae; genus Lithobates; species Lithobates clamitans. Next base: position 167,343 of record JBBGZY010003386.1, on the reverse strand, counting down.
GGTCCTCTTGGTGGGGTGGAGACAGATGACATTTTCCTTGGTGGGATGAAGTCACAGGACTTCCTCCTGGGTGGAAGGAAGATAGAGGCTGTTCTCTTAGGTGGGACAGAGACTCAGGTTGTCCTCTTGGGTGGAACAGAGACATAGGATGTCTTCCTGCATGGAAGGGAGACACAAAAGGTCCTCCTCGGTAGGGCTGAGACAGAGGATGTCCCCCTGGTGGAATGAAGACAGAAAACTTCCTCCTGGATGGGACACAGTCACAGGACGTGCTCTTAGGTGGGGCAAGAACACGGGATGTCCTCTTAGATGGGACATTGACACACCAACTGACACCTAGAGCAGCTACAGAACACGTCTGGGAAAGATAGAACTTTGATCTTCTGGTGTCACCTATTGCTGTTGGGGAACCTATAGGCTTTTATAAAAAATGTAACCAATCAAACATGTCTCTGATCCCCTTCGCCTCTTACTATATAAAGGCGACTTCAATTAAATCATTTTTTTTTTTTTTTAATATAAATAAGAGTTGTTTGCAGTGGCTGAGCTGAAAGAATGGGCCCCAGACTCGTCACCGCACCGCGCTGGGCAGAAAATCTCTCTAATGTGTGAAAGTCTGAGATGGAGAACCACCAGATCCAGAAATCTGAGTGTTGAGACCCTTCTGAAGATGCTAGTTTTCTGGCTGTCACACTGACACCTCTGGCTTCAGCATTTCTAGTAATTGGAACAAGTATCATGGAAGCGTGGGAAAACTCTTCTGGAGGTCAGACCTGAAGCCAGAGGATCAGCATGGCAGCCAGAGACACCCAGCATGTTCAGCACTGACAGGCTTCTTTTGATGAGCCATCTCCTATGGCTGAATCTGGAGGACAGGAGGGGTCATTGTGGGATATTGTCAGCAGGTTCCCACCGCACACCCCTGTAGGGGGTCTATCAGTGGGCGGAGCCACAGGAAGACGGCGGGACATTTAGCTCTCCCGTCGGTCCGTCTCCCGTGACACGCCCATCGCGGCCGCCATCTTGGCGGTGGCAGCCTGGAGAGGTCGCTGTGTATTTCCTGTTCCGGGTTGTCACTTCCGTACTCCAGCAAGATGGCGGGACGCGTGGTGCTGTCTGCATGCCGTTCTGCCGGTGAGAGGAGGCGGGAGAGGGGCGAGGGGAGGGTGGTCCCCGAGGGGCCCCAGACTAGGGAGTTTGGATGGAGGAGGGGTGTCACCACCGGGGGGCTCCCTGTACACAGGGAAGGTCATCTATGGGGAAGGTCACTTCAAGAACCTCATAGGGAGAGATTGTCACCCCTACTGATCATGTGACCTCTAGTGTTGTCACCTCATCCCTTCATACCTGAACACAGATTCATTATACAGCTTCTGGGGCCGAGGGGGGTGCCAATTAAATCCAGTGCTTTATCTGCATTAAATCACCCCCAAATTCTATATAATTCATCTGTGTTCAGGGATACAGGGAGGAGGTGACAACCCTACAGTGACCTCTCACCTCCTGTCATGTGTGTGTACCCCCAAATACCTCCTCCATCCTGTGTACCCCCCACATACCTCCTGTGTACACCCCCCACATACCTCCTGTGTACCCCCCCCCCAATACCTCCTGTGTACCCCCCCAAATACCTCCTGTGTACCCCCCCCAAATACCTCCTGTGTACCCCCCCACATACCTCCTGTGTACCCCCCCACATACCTCCTGTGTACCCCCCACATACCTCCCGTGTACCCCCCACATACCTCCTGTGTACACCCCCCACATACCTCCTGTGTACACCCCCCACATACCTCCTGTGTACACCCCCCACATACCTCCTGTGTACACCCCCCACATACCTCCTGTGTACCCCCCAAATACCTCCTGTGTACCCCCCCCAAATACCTCCTGTGTACCCCCCCCAAATACCTCCTGTGTACCCCCCCCCAAATACCTCCTGTGTACCCCCCCCAAATACCTCCTGTGTACCCCCCCCCATACCTCCTGTGTACCCCCCCACATACCTCCTGTGTACCCCCCCACATACCTCCTGTGCACCCAAATACCTCCTGTGTACTCCCCAAATACCTCCTCCATCCTGTGCACCCCCCAAATACCTCCTCCATCCTGTGTACTCCCCAAATACCTCCTCCATCCTGTGTAAACCCCCCCCAAAATATCTTCTCCATCCTGCGTAACCCCCCCAAATATCTTCTCCATCCTGCGTAACCCCCCCAAATACCTTCTCCATCCTGTGTACCCCCCACATACATCCTCCATCCTGTGTACCCCCCCCCAATACCTCCTCCATCCAGTGTACCCCCCCAATATACTCTCACTACCCTCCATACAGTGATCTCTCACCTCGCTGTCATGTATGTACCTGAAACACGACAAATGCCTCCCCCACCCGCTACTCAGTGTACCTCCCTCTACTTCCCCCACCCTCTTTCCTGTGTACCCCCCCATATCCTCCCCGTCATTTTGTTTAGCACCACTTCTCCTCCTCCACCCTGTACCCCCCCCCTTCCAATACCTGATCCCATACCCTCCCCATCATTTGTCCTGCACCCCCTCCCCCACCCTATACCCCCTCTATGCCCTCCCCCACCCTATACCCCCTCTATGCCCTCCCCCACCCTGTACACCCTATATCCTCACCCTCCTCCTCCCTTTACCTCCCCTCCTCCACCCTGTGCATCTTCTACACCCTCCCCGACCGTGTGCCTCCCTATATCTCCCCCCTCCGCGGTCCTGTACCCCCTACACTTCCCCCTTCTTGGTCCTGTACCACCTATACCCACCTCAATCCTGTACCCCCCTATTTCCTCCCCGCCCTTACCCCTTGTAAATCTTATCATTTGTCTTGTAACCCCCTCCCTTATACTCTCCCCATCCTCAGCGCTATACCCCTCTGTACCCCCCTATACCGTCCTCTTCCTCTGCCCTGTACCCTCCCTACACCTATATCCTCCTGCCCTCATCCTTGTAGTAGCCCCTTGTAGTAAATGATGAAGTTGAATATTTCCATTCTTCCTCTCCTGTAGAGGTATCAGCACTGCTGCCAGCGGACACTTCCATGGTACTGGATAGCAATTCCCCTGCTCTGACTTTACCCGCCGGCTGATACATCAGGACAGAGCAGTGACATATCAGAGCAGGAGAAGCGCAACCCAGCACTATGGAAGTGACTGCTGGCAGCAGTGCGGGTAGAAGAATTGGAAGTGAGCCGATCACAGACATCCCCGGACTGATCAATCTGTTCTTTGTGTATTGCAGTGCTCAGCAGGGTCCCGGCTCACAGCCTGCGTATTGCTGTAAGTACTTCATGGATTCTCTTATTTCTGAAAGATGAAAGCAGTAATATGTCACCAGGACCGGTGTGACTGTTTGCTTGGCTAGGAGTGTCTGACTGAGGGATCGTCTGGTCTGCTGGTGGGGCGGGGGGCAGTGTTTTCATTTAACAACTTGCCTACCGGGGCAGTTTTTTAATTTTTTGTACACATGCATTTTTTTTCTTGAAATTACTGTAACCCCCCCCCTCAAATAGGTATATATTTTCTGAAAGCAAAGGCCCTGGAGAATAACATGGTGGTAGTTGCATTTTTTTATGTTGCATGGTATTTGCGCAGCAATTCATCAAATGCATATTTTCCAAAATAAAAGTACACTAAAATGAATTTTTGTACAAACAAGCAATATTATACCTATTTTTTGGGGTAAAATATAAAAGATGGAGTTGCTGGGAACACATAAATACCAAACATGTCAAGTCTTAAAATTGCACACTTTGGAATCACAAAAAGCGAGCCAAGTGATCTGGAGATTCTGAAGCCACATTTATCAGGAAACCCTTCGCCAACTATTAGCTGATACCAGCCGTGAGCTTACTTTATCCACTTGTCTACCATATATATATATATATATATATATATATATATATATATAATATATATATATATATATATATATATATATATATATATATATATATATATATATATATATATATAACTTGGTAGACGAGTGGTTCAACTTTACTTTAGGTTTTCTTTAAATCTGTCCTCCAGCCCCCCCTTCAGTCTTGCACAGCAACTGCAACAAGTCGGAGCTTTCCTCATTTCCTGGCTGCAGGATGTCTAGCATCGTCTAGCATCGTCTAGCTCTTTGCTCCCCAGCGTTCTTTGCTTGCATCAGGACCTGAGGAGTGTACTGAGGTAGAGTGCTGTGATGTATTCAGGAAGCCTATGTACAGCATCCTGCAGGTCCCTCCCACCAGCCGTGATTTGTCTGCATTGCATAAAGAAGCACAGAGACCCAGTAATGATATCACTGGGTCTAAAATAAGGTCTGTAATAAAAACAGGTTTCATTAAAAAAAAAATAATACTTAGAATGTTGACAAGGAGAGAGCAAACAGAGAAGGCACGTTCTTAAGCTGGGTAAACGTCGGCATTAGCCACTCGCTGACCGTATAACGTACATATACGCCGGTAAGGTGGCATCCGGGTAGGGGGCGCACACCGCCGGCGGCCCTGGAGCTGATCTGCGGGTACCGCGGACTCGATGTCCGCCGGCAGCTGTCGATCATCACAGCCATTTGCTAGTAAAAAAAAATAAATAAATATTACATAGTTTGTAGACTGTGTAACTTTTGAGCAAACCAATCAATATACACTTATTGGGAATTTTATTTACCATAAATATGTAGCAGAATACATATTGACCTAAAATTGATGAAGAAATTTAGATTTTTTTTTTCTATCTTTTCATTGGATGTTTTATGTGTTTTTTTTTTTTCCAAAATTTGTCTTTTGTTTATAGTGCAAAAAATAAAAACCCGCAGAGATGATCAAATTACCGCGAAAAGAAAGATCTATTTGTGGGGAAAAAAGGACATCAATTGTATTTGTGTACAGCATCGCATGACCGCACAATTGTCAGTTAAAATAATGCAGTGCTGTGTCACAAAAAATGGCCTGGTCAGGAAGGGGTAAATCTTCAGGAGGTGAAGTGGTTAAAGTAATAGAAGGGTTGTGGGGGGAGGAGGGTAAGATCACATTTCTATCCTCAAGCTCCCTGTGTTATCCTTTTATACCTTGTAAGCATTAGTGAGTGTCATTTTTCTTCCCCACCCTTAGCAGACATGGCCCAGCCCCGCAGCCCGCTTCTGCCCTCTGCTGTACAGGAATTACGCCACAGATGTCAAAAAGACCTACACACGGGAGAAACCACATGTCAATATCGGCACCATCGGGCACGTAGACCACGGCAAGACCACACTCACTGCAGCTATTACCAAAAGTAAGTGCTGAGGATCTGCCTGATTTGCGCTAACACTGGGCTTTGTGTATGAAAGGGTAACTGTCCGCTTCCCTGAGCAACCGTTGTCCTTCAGTGGAGGTTGCATTGAACACATGTATGCATGAAAGCTTGAAACGGTCATCTATCGCCACCTAGGGGCTGAAAAGTGGTACTACAACTTATAAAATGGATAGAAGCTTCCCTGAGCAACCATTGTCCTTCAGTGAAGGTTGTATTGAACGCATGAAAACTTGAAACGGTCATCTATCACCACCTGCAGGCTGAAAAGTGGTACTACAACTTATAAAATTGATGCATTTATAGTATGTGTGAACACACGGTACATAAAGGACGTTGTAAGGAAATATTACTTGTGGTCCAGAATTGCTTTTAAATAAAATAGATTTTTTTTTTCTTTAACATGATTGCACAGCCTTCTATATGTTCCTTCTCCATTATAGCAGGGGCATGTCATGTTGGTAAGCAGGTGGGGTATTTGGTGACAGTTTTACTAAAGATGACTATACAATCTGTACAACTTATTTACAAACTGCTTTACCAAGACTAATGCAATAAGTGGACAAACCTAAACAAGGCATACCATTAGTATTAAATCAGGTAAGTCCTTGCACTAGATAGTTTATGGTAGGTCTAAGGCTCATCATGCATGTTACAATCTGACCAATCTCTGTACAATCAAGCTTAGATCTACCAGTATTATGTAAAATGAGGACCTAATAGACTACCCAATCAATCTGTGTGCAGTCAGATTGTATAGTGTAAAGCTGGCCATACATTATACACTTTTCTTCTTTTAATTTCCTTAAGATTTACCTTCAACTATGTAGTACAAGGGCCTGCCTGATTGCATACAAAATTTAAAGTGTTTAGGTGTGACCTCATGTTATAAGGTTTTGGTAAATCTAAAGGAAATTTATAGAAGAAAATTGTATTTTCTTTCTTTCTTTCTTTCTTTCTTTCTTTCTTTCTTTCTTTCTTTCTTTCTTTCTTTCTTTCTTTCTTTCTTTCTTTCTTTCTTTCTTTCTTTCTTTCTTTCTTTCTTTCTTTCTTTCTTTCTTTCTTTCTTTCTTTCTTTCTTTCTTTCTTTCTTTCTTTCTTTCTTTCTTTCTTTCTTTCTTTCTTTCTTTCTTTCTTTCTTTCTTTCTTTCTTTCTTTCTTTCTTTCTTTCTTTCTTTCTTTCTTTCTTTCTTTCTTTCTTCCCCCCCATTATCAACATAGACAGTGTTGATGCGGGAATCCCTCCTGCCAGGCCATTGTCTTCTCCTGGCAGGGGGAGAAGACGGTGATTATTGCTAGCGGCCACTACCGATAATTGCAGGTAAAACCCTCCATGCTGGTTGTACCCAAGTTGATCAATAAACTTGGTACATTCAGCCTGCCCATACATGGTTCAAGTCTCGACCGGTACCTGCTGGACCAGCCGAGATTCGATTCATGTATGGCCTGACATGGGGGCACCGTACAATCAACTTTAGATTTACCAAGGCTATGTAATATGAAGGCTTAACCTAATCTACCCATTCACATAGACCACTACATAATTGTTGGAATCTCTAAAGGAGATTGTACGATCAGATTGTACATGCATGGTGAGCTTTCACACTAACCTGTTGGTTTTCCTGAGCTACTGACCTGAAACAGCCATGCAGACCTTGAGTTATAAAATTGAATAGTCCTTGCTTGTTCAGGGTCAGTTACTCATAAAGCACTGAAGTCAGTGTGGCAGCCAGACACCGAGCATTTTCAATAGAGGTTGACTGTGGTACCCCCTACCCCCATATTTGTGTCAACACAGGTTCCCTTTAGTAAGACTGTACAAAGTGCACTTGATGTGGTCATAGCGCTGAAACTCCCAGCATCCTGTGGTCTCACTTTGGTCAGACCGTGATAAATGCTTGTTGGTTGCAGTGGGTTACTGTAATCGAGTGTCACAGCATAAATTTGCCTTGCATACATCAATATTTCCATTTAAGAAAAAAACAAATTGTATGTAAATGTGTATATGTATGTGTGTGTTATTGAGAGATATAGATACAT